>OU343217.1:63837674-63980025 GCA_910596185.1 Chrysanthemum makinoi | reverse complement strand
AAAACTGAATGCAAAGATTAAAAGTATATGCCGCGAATCGCAGCATATAAAACCTAATTAATTGAAACAATAGACAGCACATAGCATGAGGAATATATTGCGCATAGCATAAATAATATTTAGCACAGAAGAAAAGTGGCAGTGGCACCCGTGGGATGCGTCCGACGAAATAATTAATTGTGTTTTTTTTTTAATGTATAAAATAAAAACTCGGATGGATGTACCGTGACCGCGACTAATAGACGCAGATGGATTTATCGGAACCGCATAGACTTAAACGTTTGTGGATGATCGCAGATGTTTATACCACGGCCTTTGTCCAGTGCGCTCATGGTGATTGACTAGCATCGTGGTGTTTGCGGCGTCGCGTTCTGCGAAGATGTCTGAACGCACGGCCTAATGCGGGTAGATTTATCATGACTGCGTTGTTTGAGCGCGAACAGGCCTACCAACCGTAAAAATAGTATCTGCTCGAATTAATTCGCGGCTAAAAAATAAAATAGCTCCGATCGTGCGGATATTTTCTTAGGTCCGATCGTGCGGACTAAAAGATAAAATAGGTCCGATCGTACGGACTTATTCTTGTATCTTATGTAAAGAATTATCATGATCATGAAAATATAATGCATGTACAGTTAGATTATTTATATAATAAATACATTCACGTGAAGGAATATTATGATGTTTATTCACTGCATCATCACGTGGAGTATTAAAGCATGGATACTTTAAAGCATGCATGGCAATCGATTATATTAATTGCGAATGATATTTTAAATCAATCGATTATAGGGATTTTGAGTTACCGACTATAGAAATTGATTTCTGCTTTTCGGTATTATGAGAACACGAAACATAGTTTATTCGTGGTCCCACGGATGGCGCCAATTTGTTGATGCATAATCGTGCGGGGTGATTCAACGACTCTCCTTGGCCGTTAGTCGTCTTCTTGAGCCCTAGTAGACCTGTCAACAAAGAGAACCCGTTAGGAGTGGACTCGAGGCCGTAGCCCCGGGGTCCACCTCCGACGGTCAAGTTAGTAGGCGATGTAGCATATATCAAAGTTAGGGTTAGAGATAACCTGTCATGTATTTATAGGGGATGGATTAGGGTTTAGGCATAGAGTGGGCCGCATCTGCCGGGCCTGACCCATTCCTGGCCCAGTCCGGACCATACGTCCACAGTACATAAGGAGTTGCTGGTGAGAGATTTGAAATGAGAGTAGAACTGATAGGACTACTTGATGAAGGTTGAGATGCGGGTCCAAAACTGGTTTGTCCTGGAGCCATTGGACCGGTCAGCTCATCAAACGTAACGTGAATTGTGTCCATTATACTTCGGGTTCTTTTGTTGTAGATTTGGTATCCTTTTCGGTTTGGTGCATATCCTACAAAAACTCCAATGTCCGCTTTAGCTTTAAGTTTGCCTAAATCTTGGCCCTCATTAGTTGGGTAACACAATGCACCAAACACACGAAGGAATGAGAGATTAGATTTTCTATTGTAGACAAGTTCATATGGAGTTTTTCCATGAGCAGTGTGAATTAGGGATAGATTTTGAGTGTAGCATGCAGTGGCAATGGCTTCACCCCAGAGAAACATTGGAACCTTTGAGTAAATCAGCATTGTTCTTGCGGCTTCCACAAGAGTTCGATTTCGTCTTTCAACTACACCGTTCTGTTGAGGAGTTCGTGGAACACTTCTTTGATGACTGATTCCAACACTTTCATAAAACACACTAAGTTGTTTATTAACAAACTCAGTTCCATTGTCGTTCGGATGATTCGATAGTTTTGTTAAGACGAACTGCACATTTGTTTGATAAGTTTGATGATGATATTTGGAGTTTCATCCTTTGTCCTTAAGAACTTAACCCATGTGAATCGAGAGTAATCATCAACCACAACTAACACATATTTCTTTCCAAAGATATTCTGCACTCTCATGGGTCCATATAAATCCATATGAATTGTATGAAGAACTTCAGAATGGCGAGTTTATAGATTTGGGTTTGTGGGCATACTTCTTGCTTTTTCCCAATTGGCATGCTGAACAAAGATGATCCTTTTCATACTTTAGTCTAGGTAAACCTACAACTAAGTCCTTTATGGAGAGATCATTGATGGTGCCGAGGTTCAAGTGATTGAGACGACGATGCCATAACCATGACTTTGTTTTCGAAGCCTTTGACAACAAGCAAATTGGACAAGACTTCATCATATCTTCGATAGAGATGGTGTATAGATTTGAACCACGTGTTCCTCTTAAAAGTTCTTTACCATCAAGTTCTCTAACGAAACAAGTATGTTTTCCGAAGGCCACTTCTAGATCAGAATCATAGAATTGACCGACAGAGAATAAGTTATGACCCAGACCTTCTACGTAATATACCCTAGAGATAACACTATCACCGACAACATAATCTCCATAACCCATAATTGCACCAAAATGATCGTTCCCGAATCTAACAGTCCCGATGAATTTACTCACGAAGTTCATGAGCCGCGACCGGTCTTTAGTCATATGCTTGGAATGTTTGAGTCCAGTACCACAAAACGATTTGAACGATCTGCAGTTGAACACAGACAAGAATGGATAACTGGATAAATGGGATCCCCATGCAAGAATGGGTTCCATTTGGTTAGTAACAGTGATTGGAACACCCACATCAGAGGTAGAAACAATGGACTCATTAGAAATAGATGCAGTGCTAGTGTCCGTATTTGACCTATTCAAAATATGTTCGCTTCTCAAGGGAATAGTTCTATCAGTAGGCATCCATTTTCTAGTGGGCATTGATTTAGGAACTTTAGGGCAAAGCTCATTAATCTTACGGCCAGTAGGTATCCATTGATAACCTATATTACTAAATTTCCTCCCTGTGGGTTTCCACTGTTTTCTAACTTTCTTTTGCCTTTGCCTTTTAGCCTTCTTAGTTTGAATTTTAACATTACAGTTTTATCGGGCATTTGACAGCATTAGACAAAACATTCACACCACATTCATGATTAGTAACAGAAATCAAGCAGTCATCATTACATGGTTTTGCGAATAATAGCGAATTCGAATTAATTACAGTTCGCTTATAGCTAATACTAGAATCAACACGATTCGTTTTATTCAACTCAAACTTAATATTCCTAGGGTGATCTTCTACTCTCTTCCAATGCACATTCTTATCTTGAGAGGTCCTATCTTGCTTGGTATTGCCTGGAGGCTTTGACCCGCTTGCTTTTATGTCACCGATTACTCTGTAGAGGGAATTATGGGAACATTAGTTGGTTGATCTACCTTTTGCATTCCTGAACTAGATGTGCAGGGATCTGAACTACTTGAAGGCACATTAGCGTTCACTTTCTAAAAAGCGGGCATAGAATGATTTGTATGCTTGGCACTAGGCATGGAACAAGGCATCACAGCTTTACCTTTCGCACCTAAGGATTTAGGACATGTTGCAATTATACATTCTAGCAGCTCTTGAGATCGTTTGGCCTGAATGCAAGCAAACCTAATTTCTCTATCAAGAGGTTTATTAATGAAATCCTCTTCCAAAATCTCACGGAGACATTCTAGACTATCCTTAAGGTGAGCACAATAGTCATGAAACACCGGTTCATTATTCCTAAGATGAGGAGGAATGTATTTAACTTGATCCGCAGTATATTTGCGGTACCGAGGATGACTTTGATGCAACATTCTCATTAAAAACAAGCGGCAGTTTCCTTTTTTCCTGACTCCTCAGATTCTCAATTTCCTTTTGTAAAGACGTTATTTTTTCATTGTTCTTGTCATGAGTGACTTTCATTGAATCATATAACTCTTTAAAGTGTTGTTTGACCTTTTCGTTTTCTTCTAGAAAACTCTCATTTTCCTTTTGTAAAATATTAATCAAGTTTTGAAGATGAAACGTTTGAGAACTCTGAGAATCTAAGGGAGGAGGCATTTGAGAGCCTGTCACATTGTTCTTTTCACCCTTTAATTGTGAAATTTGGGTTCTCAATTTTTTGATCGTATTACAATGAACTCGAATCTGTTCATCACGTTTGCTAATTTAAAAGCGCATCAAATTCAGGAGCATCCAAGGACGTCTTGATATTTGAGGTTTTAACATTTTCTTTTAGATGTTGATATTTTAATTGCAAAGCAAGATGCTCAACTTCCAACTTAGAAAACTATTTCACCAAGTTATCATGATCATCCTGTTCAACTTTATCATGCAATTTAGAGTTAGTTTTTTCAAGCTCAATGACACGATCATGAGAGACTTTCAAAGCAATAAATAATTCATAAAGTTGAGAAGCATTAATGGAACAATTCATAGCAGTGTAAAACACATCTTGAGTAATACATTCAGAAATAAGATTCTCATTCAAGGTATGCAAGTTCTTCCTCTCAATCTCATTATATTTTAATTCTCGCTCATAGTCACTAACCTCAACAATCATTGCATCAAATTCCTTTTCCATTTCTTTAATATCTAAGTCCATCCCTTTTTAAGACTCTCAAATTGACCTTTTAATTGTTTAAAGAAAGGCATGACCTCGGTTAAATAACATTCTTTAGTTTGCTCAAAACCCTTTCCCCTTCAGTTATCCCAGTGGGTGTGATCCTTTTCTTACAAGTTTTCTCAAAATCAACAAATAATTGAAAAATTACATATTGACTGATTAAGGTCTTGCTTTAGTGGCAATAGTTCTAGGAACTAAATGCATTGGTGTATTCGGAGGATACACAGTCGCTGAAGGCATTTTCCTAAGAGGAGGGTTTGTTACAACAAGATTCTCTGCTTTTTGCTTATCTAAATCTTTTTTCCAGAACACTTGTTCGGGCGTTAACAATGTTTGAGGCTTAAACTTGTTCAAGGAAATCCAATTTTTCTTTTTGTAATCATGGGGTTTGATCGTTATGTTATTCTATTTACATTCAGGATCTTCTAGCTTCTTATTCATTTTCTCTCTAGATGCATCATCTAATTTTCTATCTTCCTCAGTGCACTCAATGCAACTAGGTTTCTGTCTAGGTTTAAGAATCTCATTTCCATCATAGATTACATTATTAGCAGCTCTAGCCTTTTTAATGACCTCTGGATTTGGTTCCTCAACAAGGGGAATACTATGCTTATCGCTTAAAACTCTATGCTTAGTGATCAAGTGAGCAGTCTGAATGGTATTCCCTTGTACGTACAACTTATTTTCAAGCTTGTTTTTCAAAGTTTTTAGATTGGAGAAATCATTCAAAAGTTTTGATTCCTTAGCATTGAATTCTTGCTTAAGCATTTTAACATTTTCTTGAAGTTCTTGTTTTTGCTTAGCAGTTTTAGGAAGCTTTTCTTGTAAGGAGTTTAACTCTTGTTTTAATACTTCTTCTCTAAAATTACTTTTTCTAATAATTGTACGCATTTGGTCATCCATTTCCTGCTCACGGGTGGTTAACTCAAACTTAGCACATTGTTCATAAATAGCAACTTGTTCTTTATAGGCATTCAGTTCAGAGATAACAGAATCATCAGGGGCACATGTAGTATATTCATCAAAAACATAATCATCATTGACTGCAGAAGATGCATTACTTGGTACAATCTCACTTTCACTTTGCTTCACATATTGATCATATGGGACAATATTACTATTACCCGCATCTTCAATATCGATTCATAAGTTTCAAGATTTTGTACTTTATTATGCATCTTTTGCTCATCAACATCATCATATAGTTTTAATACCTCTGAAATGATTTTGTCTTTGGATGGACCATTTTGTTGTGGTGGAGAGACCTTTTGAGAGACCATAGGTGAGATGCTAGCCATGAAGATTGTTTGGCAAAGAGGTTCATCATCGACATCGAGTCAAATGCATCACGGTCACTACTTGAAATGCATTTTGATGATTATGACCTATCTCCTGATTGGTCGTTCATCAACATCAGCATCATAGGTTCGGGCATTTCCCTCGGCAAGGAACAACAACTCCTCTTCATCCAAAGCCGCTCCATTATCCTGAGCTTGCACAAGCAACATCTTGTCTCTGAAGTATTCTGCATTCTGTGGACGTTTTGGAGATTTGCAGTTCCTAGCAATATGTCCCTCACCACCACAGTTGTAGCACTTAATTGGCTTTGCTTGACCTTGATTCCCATTCTTTCCCCTATTTTGATTTACCACATATCCTCTACCAACTCCTCCTCTTCCCTGTTCATACTGCCTTTCTTGAACTGGTTGCACCATAACCTTCCCATCTCTGACAGTTGCTTGATTTTGTAGATTGGATGTTGTTCGAGGTTATTGTTGGTGTGTGGAAGAGAGTTCATGTTTTGACTGACCATGAGAGACAGTTGATTGATGAAGTTTTCCATGAATGTGTTTGGGTCTGGAGGCTTATATGCTGGATCATGGATGAGTTTGTAATTACCATCACCCATGGGAATGACTTGAGAAGCTTTGGTAATAATACCAACATTTGTGTAAAAGGCTGTTGAGTCATTTGAGGAACTTGTTTCTCCCTGGTTGGTTTTGAACTGTTCTAGAATCCTTTTCTCAAACATAGCATGTCTCTCATTCTGGAGAAGGAAGGCATATAGTTGCTCATAGTTGGTGTTCTTCAATCCTTTGGTTAGCTTCACAGAGGTGACAAACTTGTGCCATTCGGGATTCATGTTGTTCACAAACTTTGAGTTCAGCTGAATGTTTGGCATGGTCATTTTGATGTTCCTCATGTCATTCACAAGCTTGTGGAATCTCACGTAGTATTCATAGATGCTCTCATCTGGTTTCATCTTGAAGTGCTCAAACTCATCATACAGTTGTGATTCTCTGTCTTCCTTGGTTAATTCAGAACTTGAGAGAAGCATCTTGACATTATCCCAAACTGCCTTGGCTTCAGTGTTGTGATGGATCAGCTTGTAGATGTCTTTTGGAAGACCCTGTAGTATGATGTTTGAGGCCCTGATATCAGCATCGAATCTCCTTTTCTCCTTATCACTGAGCTCATCATATGTCTTTGGTCTTTCCAATCCAAAGATCATGGTTCCATCTGCAGCTCTATCAATTATGTCTCTTGTAGTCTCAATCTGATACGGTCCTTCATCAATGGATTTGAGAATGTTGACCCCATTTTCCTTTCCAAGACAATACAATCTGATTCATTGAGCCCAAGAGTCGTAGTCAGTTCATCAAGCATGGATGGACGAGTATCGAAACTGCTTGAACATCCTCAAATAACGATGGAGATGATTGTAGATACGTTGGTAGACATGTTAACAGATTGGATTTTATAACTCTATGATTAAACCGGAAATAGATTATTTCACGGGATTTTACTAAATCAAGAGAAAACCGTATTACAAACAGAAATCAACCAAGTCGCTACGAGTTATTGAACCAAGTCGCTAAGACCAAGTCACTAGATACAAGTCGCTAAAGCACCAAGTCGCTACACAGTCAAGTCGCTAAAGAGCAACTCGCTAAGGTCCAAGTCGCTAACACCAAGTCACTAAGAATTATGACAGCAAGTCGCTAAGCACCAAGTCGCTAGACACAGTTAAGTTGCTAAAGAACAACTCGCTAAGATCTAAGTCGCTAGTATCAAGTCGCTAACAATTTGCACTACAACTCGCTAACAATTCCTGAAGCAAGTCGCTAACCTCACCAAGTCACTAGCCGTAGTGGATAATCCACTAACTTGTACTATTTGTCGGCTTGTCTCAATAGACAAGTCGCTAGGCTCAAGTCGCTAACAATTAAGACTACAACTCGCTAACTTTTTGGAAGCAAGTCGCTACGATGAAAATCACAACGAGAACCAAGTCGCTAGCAAGAAAAACTTCAAAAACACACTTTTCAATCCAAAACAAGCTCAACCACAGTGATTCAAGCTTACCAAATCAAAACCCAAGCACTTACAATGATTCTAAACATAAAATTACACCCAAAATTCAAACTTTAACACAAGAAATAATCCAAATAATGCAAAAACCACTAAACTTTTTCAAACTCAAAAACCATCTAAAACCACTAGAAATCCAGGAATATGTAAGAGAGATGATCAAACCATGGCTCTTGATACCAATTGTTAGATATTGGATTTCATAAACACACTAAACCAATGATCAAAGAGGCGTATAAGATGATGTTTTAGAGAGAGAAAGAGTTAGAAGTTTGGGAACTTAGTGAGAGAAAGTAAAAGTATTATTATGAGCTCCAACTCTCTACCTTGGGAGGTAGAGAGTATTTATAGACTTATAGTTCTTACATAAATCGCCACCTACGGGTTGTGGATCATGCATACAGTGGGTAAAGGTGTTACTTAACTAAATACTACTTAACATTAAATAATCTACGACTACGAGCTTTCTAACGATTACATATACTTGAGATGACCGACTCTTTAATGACTGGATTTTCTAAATCCTAGCATATACAGAAATCAAAGCATATATTCATATAAACGATACAAATATTGAGCATAATAGGGGAAAATTGACACTAAAATATCAAGATTATTTGATGTCATCAAAAAATCAAACATAATGATAAAAGAGATTAAGATACTTATCTCTTAAGGATAGAGGGTGTTAAAACCCTAACAATACTGTTAAAAATGAATAAAAGTCGTAAACCAAAGTTACTCTCCAAGGTTGCACACTAATGCTGAAAATTTCTAAAACTATATATAGAATTATAGTTGCGACGACGTCACTTTATAGTTGTGACGCTGTTAAATCGCCGCCATTAGGGTTTCATCTTTTCTAAGTCAGCATTGTGACGGGGTCGCTTTATGTCTCTAAGGCCGTCCAGAAATCTCTGACGCCGTCCCTCTTTAATTATCCTGGACCGTCACATTATAAATTTGGCAAAAACTTCCAGCTCTTCTAACAAGTGAGGGTGTCACTTGTTAGTTCATTACTTTTTCACTGAGCCGTCTCTAGTAAAATATGGGATGTCTTGATGTCTTCGTTAACAAGTGACGGCGTCACCTTATAAGTTGTGATGCCGTCTAGAACTCTTTTTCAGACTTTTCCATGACTTGGTCGTTTTCTTCACATTTTCATCCCTTTTCGTACAAATATGCATGATTTACAACTTTTGCTTCCAAAATACCTAAAAAATGAAAAAGAACTAATTTAGGCAATATTTGATCATAAATACATGAGTTTATGACTTAAATGTCACCCTAAAAACGTACGTTTTAAATCGTTATCAGTGTCGCATCAAATGATCTATAATCTAATTTTATACTCCCTCCGTCCTATATTAACTGTCCGCTTTGACCTTTTTAGGTATTTCTTTTTCAACTTTAACCTTAAATATTTTTGTTTGTATTATCTAATACTTGATGCAAAATATATGAATAGATTGAGTTTTAAATGTATTTTCATTGGTATAATTTTTATTAAATATTATGTAACACAAACAAAAATATTTAAAATCAAAGTTGAGAAAGAAATACTTAAAAAGTTAAAACAGGACAATTAATATGGGACGGAGATAGTAATACTTACATTTATTATACTAGGCAAGTACCCGCGCCTAGCGGCAACGGTTCCTAGCGCCAGATAATTAACGATTTGTGATATTGTGGTGAGTGTTTTGTGTAACGTTTAAAATAGAACGTGAACCGATGAAAATGCAATTGCAAACGGTTGTACTATACGATAACTAAAGTCTAGAAAAAACTCTTAACATCTATCAAACAACAAAGTAAACATTACATCAGTTATTAGATAAAAACTAACAGCACACGTTACTCTTCGCGTAAAAACTAACAAGGATGAGATTAATGGTGTCGTTGTTAAGAAGAACACAAGTACCAAAATTAGTATTGATGTTATTAGCCCAAAATAAAAAAAATGTGCTAATTTTGGCTACTTTGTAAAAGATTTGGGCACATTTAGCCCATTTTTTTTTTTTTTTTTGAAATGGGCATATTTAGCCTATTGAAAAGTTAAATGGGCACTAACGAGCACATATTTTCTCTCAATTGTAAAACATTATGATCGTTTTTGAAGAAAAACTTATATATATAATATATATTTATATAGCGACAAATCGTTTTGTGTTAAAAAAAAGCTTATGGGTTATAAACGAAAAATAATAAAAGTTTGAAGATTTGGGGATTAAAGATAATGTTTTGAAACTCAGTTCGACCCGAGTGGTTCAACCGGTTGAACCGTTTTGGTCGAAAAACGTGTCGATTTAAATCGAGTCAACACGACGGGTTGGGTAAAAAACGTGTCAAATTAAACCAGCTCTCCCGGGTCGACCCAATTTTCGTTATGTATTAATAGTTTCTTTTTTAAATATATGTTTTCAACATATCATTTTTTAGTTTCAACTTTTCACTTTTTACTTTTTGTTTTTCTTTTATATATAGTATAGCAGGGTACCCACGCGTTGCGGCGGCGGGTACCCTGTGACGATTAACCGGAGAAATAGATCTCGATGAGACATGATTCACCAGTTTGTATCAGTTTCAACGAGTCCTCTCTGGTTCGTTTTCGGATGGCTTTTATTGGTTAGCCGAACAGGTGGCGACACCGATTCCCGGTTGAACCCGTTGGTCCGGTCTGATTTTCAAAACTATATGTACCATCAACTTGTTAGCTTGTATGAAGCTTTGTTTGTTTTATTAATTTTTATAATGTGTATAATAACATGTACTTTTTATTTCAGGGTGTTTTAAAAATAACATTAATTTGTGTTTTTAATTATATTATACTTTGAATTATGTTGTAGCTTGTTTAAATTATACATTATGAAAAATTTATTGTACTTTCAGTAAGGGATGTTTTAATTAGTTGTTTTTAATTTGGTAGATATGCTTTTAATTGGTTGTACAATGTGAGTAAATTATTATACTTTTAAGCAATGAGTTATTTTAATAATAATATTAATTACACCATACATTTATCTCACTTTTGACTTTTAACATTTCACCTTTTTAAGATTTGATTATTATTTTTATATATGTAGTATAGATGAAATTCAATTTTTATAGATATGTAGACAATGGGCTATGGGCTTGTACTAATGAGCTCAACCTAGGGGTGTTCATCGGTTCGGTTATCGGGTTATTCGGTTTATTCGGTTCGGTTAGTTCGATTAATTTTTTTTTTTGGTATAACCGAAAACCGAACTGAACCGAAGTTAAATTTGATTCAACCGAACCGAAAACCAAACCGAATAACCGAAAACCGAACCCCTATAACCGAAAACCGAACCGAATAACCCGAATTACATAATTTTAATTATTTTTTTATTTAATTATATATATTTTTAGCACAAAATATTTTTTTCAAGCTTAAATCATGTTATATTTATACTAAAAAAGAGTTTTAGTGATTTTTTTTCATATATATACATAGAAAAAATATATATTTTATATGAATTCGGTTTTCGGTTTTCATTGCCAAAACCATATCCAACCCGATAACCAAATATTTAGTTCGGTTCAGTTCGGTTTTGACCAATTCAGTTCGGTCACAAATTCGAATCAGTTATTTTCGGTTCGGTTCGGTTTCGATTTTCAGTTACTGTGGATATTACCCGATCCGTGAACACCCCTACTGTCATGCATTTTCACATGCCATAAAAACTCAGCCCACTAATAAGACACTCAATTTTCAAACTATTTTTGATGACCGCTGACCAATAATCTTGAAATAAACACTATAGATATAAATTTGCGTGTTACGTGACGTACTTACTAGCTACCAACATCTATATCTATATATATAGAGATAAATCATAGAAGCAAGATAGATGGTGAACTTGAGAAATTAAATTCCCTTAGGCTGCCCCCAGTAGGGGGATTCAATCCCCCTACTTTTACCTGCCACGTCAGCTTTCTCTTTCCAGCAACTTTCAGGTGATTAGGTGCCTCAGTAAAGGCGACCAAGTTAATTTAAAAAAAAAAAAAAAACACACATTTTTAACACAAAATAAAATTTCATTAATAATTAAAACGTTACATAATAATTCAAATAAAATTAAAACATTACGAAACTTATTAAAACATTACAAAACTTATTAAAAATCTAGGTTGTGGCGTGCCTTGATCGCCTCTTTGAGTTTCTGCATTGCTTGTTGTACTGCGGGCAAAGATTCGTCGATTGGCGTGCAATAGAACATGAGATCTGCGTCATATTTCTTTTGTCGCTCAAATTCATGTTTTTTTTGTTCTAGTGCCAATTTTTTGTCTTCCCTTTCTTCTCTCTTTTGCTCCATCTCCAACACAATTTGCCGTTGTTCTAGCTATTTCTTCCTCAAATCATAGTATTCGATGCAGCTCTTCTTCAGAATGCCTTGGATTTGATCTTGCCATTCTCGGCAACACCTTCCATAATCACAGCTTTCGAAAACTCCGAAGATTTCTTTTTATTCTTCTTTGCGGTATCACGACCAATTGGTCTACCATGCACATCCGAGTGCACATCCGAGTCGGTTGAAGTCCTTGCTTTTTTGCGACCATCATCTTGGCTTAAAAAAGCCGGCATCTCATTATCCTTCCAAACATAATGGTCCCTCAAAATCTTCCAACAATGCTCCAAAACAAACGGATGACCACACACTAGTTGGTATTCATCACACGCTCGTGTATAAACAGTGAGGTCATTCTCACCACTTCCGTAATTCCTCTGAGCATTGTTGTAAATGACACAAAATTGACCAACTCTATGACGAATCCTATTTTTCCACTTTGTAATGATAGAGTTGTACGTTCTTTTTGCACCAACCTCCTTCTCAAAATAAGCAATGACTTTCTGCCAAAATCCTTTAGCTTTTTGGTTGTTTCCGGTTATACTATTCTCGGATACATCACACCAAGCGTTGCACAAGGCGATCTCTTCTTCTTTGGACCAAAGCGACGAATCATTCTTGGCTTCTTTCTCGACAACCTTCTTCTTTGCCTTTGTAGCTCGTTTCTTTGGTTTGAATGGTGATGTCTCTTCTCGACATTCTTCTTCTTCTACGTCATCAAGGTTAACCGAATCGTGATACGATCCATGAGCCGAACCGGTACCCGAACCGTGATACTCTTGAGCCGGATAACCCGATCCAGTTCCAACATAAAAAGCAGGACTGTTGTATAATTGGTCTTCGAAATCAAAACCCTCAAGATTGATACGGTTAACCGGAGAATATTCTTGATAATTTGAATATGAAGACGTTGATGAATCCATTGTTGGACGGTACACAGATTCGGGTGACCCATACATAGATTGGTTGCTTCGACGGGAGTAGCTTTGTTGTTGTTGTTGTTGTTGGATGTTTTGATGCGGTGGAACAAATGGACGATTCATAAAAAATGGATTGTTAGTTTGTTGTTGTGGAGCTTGTTGGGATTGATATTCGAAAGCAGGGGGTTGGAAATTGATTCTTGGTGAGACACTGGTTAACCGGAAATTCGGATCCGGTGTTAAAATATGCGGGGCGTTTTGTGCCAAACGGGATTTTCGGCCTTTGGTTGGTGGTGTTTTCTTAGACATTTTTAATAGAGAGGATTGTGAGATTTTTTATAGAGAGGATTGTGAGATTTGTGAGTTTAGTGTGTAAATATGTTGTGTATTTATAGGATAGTTTTAGTAGTATTTTTTTTTTTAATACCAAACGGTCAAAAACTTTAATTTTTAAATGGTTAGATTTTTTTTTTGTTTGGACTTCAACGGCTAGCAACAACAGGAGTATACTTTTTGCTTTGTTCTTATCGATCCTCCACACGACCAATTCCTTCTTTTTTGCTGGCGATCGATTGCCTCCACAGCAAGGGGATCGAGTTGAAATCGATCGCCCTATGCCCTCGATCGATAGACGATTACTCTTACTGCATTCAACCTTAGGTTCAAATTTGACTAGTCGACAATTTTCATATTTAGTCGCATCTAAAAACATTTTTTCTTTTACATATATGAAAATTAAAAAACCCAACTTAATGCATAATTAAAAAACTAAAACAAGCTTTCATGAAAAATCTCATATTAACCTCCTTAAATTTAAAAAAACAGAACAAAACAAAACAAAAAATATAAATTTTTTCATGTTTAGGTAATCTCGGATGTAAAAAGCATTTTTTTACTTAGATGCACACAACTTAGCTAGTATATCCCATTAGCATCTGTTAGGATTTAGAAAATCCAGTAGTTAAAGTGTCGGTCACCTCAAGTATATGTATTCGTTAGAAAGCTCGTAGTCGTAGTCATTTAATGTTAAGTAGTATTTAGTTATGTAACACCGTGGAGGACGGACGGGTCTTTACCCACTGTATGCCTGATCCACAGCCCGTCAGGTGGCGTTTTATGTAAGTACTATAAATACTCTCTACCTCCCAAGGTAGAGAGTTGGAGCTCATAATAAGATTTTTCTTTCTCTCACTAAAGTTCTCTAAACCTCTAACTTTCTCTCTCTAGAACTCATAACACGCCTATTTGATCTTATGGTTTAGTGTGTTTATGAAATCCAATATGTTACAAATGGTATCAAGAGCCATGGTTTGATCATCTCTTACATATCTTTGGATTTCTAGTGACTTTTAGGTAGTTTTAGAGTTTGAAAAAGTTTAGTGGTTTTGCATCATTTGGATCATTTCTAGTGTTAAAGTTTGAATCTTGGGTGTTGTTTTGTGTTTAGAATCATTGTATGTGCTTAGGTTTTGATTTGGTAAGCTTGAATCATCGTGGTTGGGTTGTTTTGGATTGAAAACTGGTGTTTATGTGATTTTCTTGGTAGCGACTTGAGCCACGGATAAGTTTTCTTGCTAGCGACTTGCTTTGTAATTTGGTAGCGAGTTGTAGTTGAAGGACTTAGCGAGTTGAGCTAGCGACTTGTCTATTGAGACTCGGTGAAAGTTAGCGACTTGTACTTAAGTTTGTTAGCGACTTGGTGTTAGCGATTTGGTGCTTAGCGAGTTGCTCTTTAGCGACTTGACAACTTAGCGATTTAGTGCTTAGCGAGTTGCTCTTTAGCGACTTGACAACTTAGCGACTTGGTGCTTAGCGACTTGCTGTCAAAATTTTGCTAGCGACTTGGTGCTTAGCGAGTTGTGATTTAGCGACTTGATTGTGTCTTAGCAACTTGGTATTATAGCGACTTGGTGCTTAGCGACTTGGTTCTTAGCGACTTGGTTCAGTTTTTCTTAGCGACTTGGTTGACTCTGTCTGTAATACGGTTTTCTCTTGATTTAGTAAAATCCCGTGAAAGAATCTATTTCCCGGTTTAATCATAGAGTTATAAAATCCCGTTTAATCTGTCAACATGTCTATCAACGTTCCTACAATCATCTCCACTGTAGCCGAGGATGTTCAAGCGGTGGTTCTGATACTCGTCCACCCATGCTTGACAGAACCGACTACGATTCTTGGGCTCAAAGAATCGATATGCTTCCTTGGAAAGGAAAATGGGGTCAACATTCTCAAATCGATTGATGAAGGACCGTATCGAGTTGAGACAACTAGAGACATAATTGATACAACTGAAGATGGAACAATGATCTATGGAATAGACAGACCAAAGACGTATGATGAGCTCAATGATAAGGAGAAGAAGAGATTTGATGCAGATATCAGGGCCTCTAACATCATATTGCAAGGTCTTCCAAAAGACATCTATAAGCTTATCAATCACAACACTGAAGCCAAGGCTGTATGGGATAATGTCAAGATGTTTCTCTCAGGTTCTGAATTAACTGTTGAAGACAGAGAATCACAACTCTATGATGAATTTGAGCCCTTTAAGATGAAACCAGGATGAGAGTGTCTATGAGTACTATGTGAGATTCCATAAGCTTGTGAATGACATGAGGAACATCAGAATGACTATGCCAAACATTCAACTGAACTCAAAATTTGTAAACAACATGAATCCCGAATGGCACAAGTTTGTCACATCTGTGAAGCTCACTAAAGGATTAAAGAACACAAACTATGAGCAACTGTATGCCTTCCTTCTTGAGAATGAGAGCATGCTATGTTTGAAAAAGGATTCTGGAGTTCAAAACCAATCGGGAGAATCAAGCTCACCAAATGACTCAACTGCTTTCTACACAAATGTTGGAATTATCACCAAGGCTTCTAAAGTTATACCCACGGGAGATGGTAATCACAAACTCATTCATGATCCACGATTCAAGCAACAGGATGCTGATGATATCATGGGACATTTCATCAATCAACTAGCTCTCATGGTTAAACAGAACTTGACCCTTTCACCTCATACTAACAGTCTTCATACCAACAATGAAATCGAGAACGCATCCAATCTTCACAATCATTCTTTGATCAGAGATGGGAAAGTTATGGTGCAACAAGTTCAAGAAAGGCAAGATGATCGAGGAGAAGGGGTGGAGTAGGTGGAGGCTATGGTGGAAATCAGAATCGAGGAAGGATTGGAAATCAAGGACAAACTAAGCCTATCAAATGTTACAACTGTGGTGGTGAGGGACACATTGCAAGAAACTGCACATCACCAAAATGCCCTAAGAATGCCGAGTACTTAGGGATAAGATGTTGCTTGTGCAAGCTCAGGATAATGGTGCAACTTTGGATGAAGAGGAGTTGTTGTTCTTGGCTGAGGGAAATGCTAAGACCTATGATGCGAGATGTGGATGAGCGCCAATTCAGAGATAGGTCACAATCATCGAATGCCTTTCAAGTCAGCCGTGATGCATACGACTCGATGTTGATGATGGACCTACTGCACAAACAATTTTCATGGCTAGCATTTCTCCAATGGTCTCTCCTAAGGTCTCACCTTCACCACAAGCTGGACCATCCAAAGATAAAATCATCTCAGAGGTATTAAAACTATATGATGATATTGATGAGCAAAAGATGCATAATGAAGTACAATCTCTTGAGACTTATGAATCAGATATTGATGATGTGGGTAATAGCAATGTTGTCCCATATGATCAATATGTGAAACAAAGTGAAAGTGAGATTGAACCAAGTAATGCATCTTCAGATCAATAATGACTATGTCTTTGATGAATACACTGCATGTGCCCTTGTTGATGATTCATTATCTCGAACTGAATGCCTATAAAGAACGTGTTGCTATTTATGAACAACGTGCTAAATTTGAGTTGACCTCCCGTGAGCAGGAAATGGATGACCAAATGCGTACAACTATTAGAAAAAGTAGGTTTAGATAAGAAGTATTAAAACAAGAGTTAAACTCCTTACAAGAAAATCTTTCTAAAACTGCTAAGCAAAAACAAGAACTTCAAGAAAATGTTAAAATGCTTAAGCAAGAATTCATGCTAAGGAATCAAAACTTTTGAATGATTTTTCTAATCTAAAACCTTGAAAAACAAGCTTGAAAATAAGTTGTACATACAAGGAAATACCATTCAGACTGCTCACTTAATCACTAAGCATAGAGTTTTGAGTGATAAGCATAGTACTCCCCTTGTTGAGGAACCAAATCCAGAAGTTGTTAAAAAGGCTAGAGCTTCCCATAAGGTAATTTATGATGGCAATGAAATTCTTAAGCCTAGACAGAAACCTAGTTGCTTGAGTGCCGAGGAAGATAAGAAATCAGATGAAGTCACTAGGGAAAAGATGAACAAGAAACTAGATGATCCTAAATGTAAAGAGAAGAAAATAAATATCACACCCTATGATTACAAGAAGGAAAATTGGATTTCCTTGAACAAGTTTAAGCCTCAGACATTGTTAACACCCGAACAAGTGTTCTGGAAAAAGGATTTAGATAAGCAAAAAGTAGAGAATCTTGTTGTAACAAACCCTCCTCTTAGGAAAATGCCTTCTGTGTATCCTCCCAATACACCAATGCATTTAGTTCCTAGGACTATTGCCACTAAAAGCAAGACCTTAATCAGTCAATATGTTATTTTCAACTATTTGTTGATTTTGAGAAAACTTGTAAGAAAAGGATCACACCCACTGGTATAACTGAAGGGAAAGGGGTTTTGAGCAAATGAAAGAATGTTATTTAACCGAGGTCATGCCTTTCTTTAAACAACTAAAAGATCATTTTGAGAGTCTTAAAAAGGGAATGAATTTAGATATTAAATAAATGGAAAAGGAATTTGATGCAATGATAGTTGAGGTTAGTGACTATGAGCGATCACTAAAATATAATGAGATTTAGAGGAAGAACTTGCATACTTGAATGAGAATCTTATTTGAATGTATTGCTCAAGATGTGTTTTTCACTGCTACAAATTGTTCCATTAATGCTTCTCAATTTCATGAATTATCTGTTGCCCTGAAAGTTTCTCATGATCGTGTCATTGAGCTTGAAAAGATTAATTCGAAACTTAATGAGAAAATTGATCTGGATGATCACGATAATTTGGTAAAGCATCTTTCTAAACTAGAAGTTGAACATTTTGATTTACAACTAAAATATCAACATCTAAAAGAAAATGTTAAAACCTCAAATATCAAGACATCCTTGGATGTTCCTGAATTTGATGCAGTTTTTGAAATTAGCAAACGTGATGAACAGATTAGAGCTCATTGTAACACGATCAAAAAGTTGAAAGCCCAAATCTCTCAATTAAAGGGTGAAAAGAACAATGTGACTGGATCCCAAATGCCTCCTCCTTTAGATTCTCGGTACTCTTAAACTTTTCATCTTCAAAACTTAGTTAATGCCTTACAAAAGGAAAACGAGAGTTTTCTAGAAGAAAATGAAAAAGTTAAACGACACTTTAAAGAGTTATATGATTCAATGAAAGTCACTCGTGACCAAAACAACGAAAAAATAACGTCTTTACAAAAGGAAATTGAGAATCTAAGAAGTCAGGGAAATGGGAAACTGCCACTTGTTTTTAATAAGAATGTTGTCTCAAAGTCATCCTCTGACTACAAATACACTGTTATTGTTAAATACATTCCTCCTCATCTTAGGAATAATGAACCTGCCTTTCATGACTATTGTGCTTACCTTAAGGATAGTCTAGAATGTCTCCGTGAGATTGTCGAAGAGGATTTCATTAACAAACCTCTTGATAGAGAAATTAGGTTTGCTTGCCTCCAGGCCAAACGATCTCAAGAGCCGCTAGAATGTGTAATTGCAACATGTCCTAAATCCTTAGGTGCAAAAGGCAAAGTTGTGATGCCTTGTTCTATGCCTAGTGCCAAGCCTTCAAACCATTCTAGGCTCCGCTTAAGAAAGTGAACATCAATGTGCCTTCTAGTAATACAGATCCTTGCACGTCTAGTTTAGGAATGCAAAAAGTAGATCAACCAACTAATGTTCCTATAATTCCCTCTACAGAGTAATCGTGACATTAAAGCAAGCGGGTCAAAGCCTCCAGGCAATACCAAGCAAGATAGGACCTTGCAAGCTAAAAATGTGCATTGGAAGAGAGTAGAAGACCAACCTAGGAACTTTAAGTTTGAGTTGAATAAAACGAATCGTGTTGATTCTAATATTAGCCATAGGCGCATCAGTAATTAATTCAATTACGATACTATTTGCAAACCATGTAATGATGTCTGTATGAATTCTATTGCTAATCATGATTATGGTGTGAATGCTTTGTCTAATGCTGTCAAATGCCCGGTTAAAATTGTTAATGCTAATAATCATGCTAAGAAGGCTAAAAGGCAAAGACGAAAGATTGTTAGAAAACAGTGGAAACCCACAGAAGAACATTTATAAAGATAGGTTATTATTGGATACCTTTTGGCCATAAGAATAATCAGCTTTGCCCTCAAACTGCTAAGACTATGCCCACTAGAAAATGGATGCCTCTTGGTAGAACTATTCCCTTAAGAAGTGAACATACTTTGAATAGGTCAAATACGACACCAAAGACTGCATCTATTCCTAATGATTCCATTGCTTCTACTTACGATATGGATGTTTCTATTTTCGATGTGGGTGTTCCAATCACTGTTACTAACCAAGTGGAACCCATTCTTGCATGGGGATCCCAATTATCCGGTTATCCATTCTTGTCTGTGTTCAACTGCAGATCGTTCAAATCATTATGTGGTACTTGGACTCAGCCGCTCCAAGCATATGACTGAGACCGGTCGGCTCATGAACTTCGTGAGCAAATTCATCGGACTGTTAGATTCGGAACGACCATTTTGGAGCAATTATGGGTTATGGTGATTATGTAGTTGGCAAAAGTGTAATCTCCGGGTATATTATGTGGAAGGTCTTGGTCATAATTTGTTCTCTGTTGGTCAATTCTGTGATTCCGATCTAGAGGTGGCCTTTAGAAAACATACTTGCTTCGTTAGAGAACTTGATGGTGTGGAATTATTAAGAGGTATTCGAGGTTCTAACCTATACACCATCTCTATCGAAGACATGATGAAGTCTTCTCCAACTCCGCTTGTGTCAAAGGCTTCTAAAACAAAGTCATGGTTATGGCATCGCCGTCTCAATCACTTGAACTTCGGCACCATTAATAACCTTTCGTAAAGGATCTTGTCGAGGCTTACCTAGATTAAAATATGAAAAGATCATCTTTGTTCAAATGCCAATTGGGTAAAAGCAACGAAATATGCCCACAAACCAAAACCTACAAACTCTATAATGGAAGTTCTTCATACCCTTCATATGGATTCTATGCCCAATGAGAGTGCAAACTATTAATGGGAAGAGATATGTGTTAGTAGTGGTTGATGACTACTCTAGATTCACTTGGGTTAAGTTTTTGAGGACGAAGGATGAAACTCCGGATGTCATCATTCAAACTCATTCAAACAACTCCGATCCGACTCAACAAAAACCGAATCGTCCGACGACAATGGAATTGAGTTTGTTAACAAAGAACTTAATGAATTTTATGGAAATGTTGGAATCAGTCCCCAAAGAAGTGTTCCTCGAACTCCTCAACAGAACGGTGTAGTTGAAAGAAGAAATCGAACTCTTGTAGAAGCTGCAAGGACAATGCTGATTTACTCAAAGGTTCCAATGTTTGTATGGGATGAAGCTATTGCACGCTTGTTACACTCAAAATCGATCTCTAATTCACACTTCTCATGGAAAGACTCCATATGAACTTGTCCACAATAGAAAACCCGATCTATCATACCTTCGTGTGTTTGGTGCTTTATGTTATCCAACTAATGATTGTCAAGACTTAGGAAACAGAGCTAAAGCGACATTGGAGTATTTGTAGGCTATGCCCCAAACAGAAAAGGTTACCGAATCTACAACAAGAGAACCCAAATATTCATGGAAACAATTCACGTTACGCTGATGAGTCGACCGGTCAAATGGCTCTGGACAATCCAGCCTGACCCGCAATTCAAAAAGTCCCATTGGTTCATCTCTTGTACCAAACTCATCTCCAAAGAACTCCATATGTACCTCCATTCGAAGATGATTTAAAGAAATTGTTTGATCCAATGTTTGATGAACACTATGAACTGAATGCCGATGAAATGTCGCCAATTCTCATCAACGAGGCGCTCCTATCCATGTGAATGAAGTCAACCCTTCACTCAATTATCATTAAGTCAAGAAGCGCTGCCGATCACTCTATCTCATCAACAAATCATCAATCATCAAATGTACATCATGGAAGTGTTTTCTGGCATCAATGATGAAGTTAATCCCTTTGCTACACCTGAAGATGCTCCATTTGAAAATATCTTTGCTCTCAATCATCATCGAACCATCTTCCATCGAGACATCGACTTCTGCTACTTCAGTCCCTCAACAACAACCACATGAACACCTTAGAAAATGGACTCACGATCATCCATTAGACAACATCATTGGAAACCTCTCTCGCCCAGTATCCACACGGAAACAACTTGCAACCGATGCCTTATGGTGCTTCTTCAACTCCGTACTCTCTAAGATCGAACCAAAAGATGTTAAAACCGCCATGAATGAAGACAATTGGTTCAATGCCATGCAAGAAGAAATTCATGAGTTTGATCGATTAGTTGTATGGGAATTAGTACCGCCCAGATTGTGCTATGATCATTGCTCTAAAATGGATCTTCAAAGTGAAACTTGATGAGCATGGTGATGTGTTAAAGAACAAGGCTCGATTGGTTGCTAAAGGATACCGTCAAGAGGAGGGTATTGACTTTGAAGAATATTTTGCTCTTGTTGCTCGATCGAGGCAATCGAATCTTCTTGGCTAATGCCGCTAGTAAGAACATGGTAGTCTATCGATGGATGTAAAGACGGCATTTCAACGGAGATCTTAAAGAAGTCTTCTACGCCAGCCAACCCTGAAGGCTTTGTGAATCCAGAGCATCCTACTCACGTTTATCGCTTGAAGAAGGCTCTTTACGGTTTAAAGCAAGCTCCAAGGGCATGGTATGATACGCTATCAAAGTTTCTTCTATCAACCGGATTCAAAGAAAGGAGCAGCTTGATCCTACATTGTTCACCGAAGTCGCAAACATTTAATTCATGTTCAAATTTATGTTGATGATATCATTTTTGCATCGACCGACCCCAATGTGTGATCGCTTTTTCAAATGAAATGGGTTCTAAATTTCAAATGTCAATGATGGGACAAATGTCATTTTTCTTGGGATTACAAATTTCACAAAGTCCCGGAGGCATTTTCATAAATCAATCTAAATATGCAAATGAGATTTTAAAGAAATTTGGATTTGATTCAAGTGACCCTATTGACACTCCCATGATTGAACGTACTAAACTAGATGAGGACCACTCAGGGATCATGGTAGACCAAACGAAATATCGTAGTATGATTGGACCCCTGATGTACCTCACAGCTAGTAGACCAGACATCTTGTTCGCTGTTTGCATGTGTGCTAGATACCAGGCTAAGCCTACTAAAAAGCACCTTGAAGCGGTTAAACGGGTCTTTCGGTATCTCCAAGGAACCATCAATATGGGACTTTGGTACCCGAAAGACACCAGTATGTCACTAACAGTACCTATGCAGATGCGATCATGCGAGGATGTCAAGATACTCGTCGAAGCGCCCAGGAGGTGCTCGTTTTGGGTGATAAGCTTGTAAGCTGGTCTTCAAAAAAGCAAATGAGTACTTCTATTTCCTCTACAGAGGCCGAATACATAGCCATGTCATCTTGTTGTGCTCAAATCCTATGGATGAGATCCCAATTATCTAACTATGACTTTGAATTTAACAAAATCCTCTGCAATTTAACAAAATCCCTCTGTAGTGATAATAAAAAGTGCTATTGCTCTCTCATGCAACAACGCATAACACTCAAGAGCAAAGCACATCGACATCCGACATCATTTCATCGGGGAGCAAGTGGAAAACGGTGTGGTGGAACTCTATTTTGTGAAGTCGAATACCGCTTAGCAAACATCTTCACCAAAGCTCTTCCAAGAGAACGTTTTGAGTTTATTCTTCCACGACTTGGATTAAAAAGCCTTCAACCAGAAACACTCAAACGTATTCAGGAGGAAGACGAGGAGTAAAGGTCTTTCCTTCATCTATACCTTGTATATATCTATCCAAAAAAGAAAAAAAAATTGTCATTTTGTCATGCTTTTCTCGATTCGATAATATCTACGGTCTTAAGGCGGTCATTCAAAGAATGACACGGGACTTTAGATGTTGTTCGAATTCTTTAAAAAAAAAAAATAAATAAATAATAATAATAATAAATTTTGAGAAAGAGAAAAATGGTTTATTGTTATTTGGTAACCCGCTTTTCAAAGAAAGAACTGAGCCATGCTTTATCTCATGTTTCAAACCTAATGCTCTGATTCTAAAACAAACGTTTGTCATCAACAAGAAAAATGTTTAACTTCAAATATTTTCCTTCTAAAGATTCCTCTGAAAAATATTTGCAATCTTATGAAAACTCAATTGTTTTAAAACACTTTAGGACTCTATTTTTGAAAATCAAAAGAACTTATCAAGTGTCAAAATCTCAATTCATCAATCAACGACTTTCGTCATTGATTGAGGGGAGAATGATTTTTCAATTAAATCAAAAAGTGTTCTTTTCAAACAATTTGCACTTAAATTAGTAAGGTCTACTCTAAATGGTTTACAAAATGTTACACAATTGGTTCCGGACCTTGGTTATTATTATGTTTTCAAAAGATAATTATGCATGTTTAATCAATGGAGTTTAAAGTCTCTAAATCCAATCCTTATCGTTAAAAGCTTTCACAATCAAGTCACAATTCTCCTTAAAAGCTTTCAAAATCAATTTAAATCTAAGGAGATCACAAATCTCAAATGATTTGATAATTGTGATCGGGGGAGAATTTATGATTTAAATTGGATTTAAGCGATAATTGATAAATGGTTTCATAAGTGTTTAGCATGTTTCCTCCCCGCATGTGACAAACGATTTCAAATTTTCCATGCACATGTTGAGGGGAGCATCTATTTTAAACCTCAAATTATTGAAACGTGATCAATTGTCTCTAAGTGCAAGGTTCCTCTAATATGTGCAAAACTCTTTCAAAATTTCGAGGCACATATTGAGGGGAGCAAACTTATGAAAACCTCATCCTTCCCTAAAATGTTTTATCTACTCAAATTGATTAGGAAGTGATGATGATCATTTTAGAAAATGTTAATCAAAAGATTGGACCTTTCATTTTTAATCTAATGATTTCAAAGATCTCTTGCCTCCATGTGCTAAACAAATCTTAAATTTTTATGCATATGTTGAGGGGAGCATTTCTAAAATATCAAAACAATTAAGATACAAAATGCTTTGATTCTATATCACAAGTATCTTGATTGATTTTCAAATGGTTTTCAATTGGTTCCAATGGCGGATGAACAATACCAAAAAGACCGACCAACTTTACTTTATGTATGGTGATATAAGGATGATAAGGTTAGGATGAGGTCCCATGATCCTTGAGAACCGGAGGGATCTACCCGGGGACAATCCACTAGATAGTGTAGAAGTCCTTAGGTATGATGAAAAAAGGAGAAAAGTGAGATATGGGAAGAGTGCGGGCTGAGACTGAGCTAGATCTTGGAATAAACCCAACAAGGTTCTAGTAATGAAGTCTCGGTAAGCACCGAAGGGGTTGAAGAATGAAAAAGAATTGAATGTGAAAAAGGGTGAAAAGAAATAGCCCTCCATTTATTCAACCTTAGGGTAGAAACCGGGTTCAATTCATATACTACTGGTGGTTACTAAGGTAACATCGGTATTGAAGACTAGACGTCATGGACCCAGTGGACCTGCACTTAACTTTCCCAAGCTACTCAAGTTCCTCTTAAAAGGCTTGTTTCATTCTCACAGGGGAACCCAGGCATTATCTATCGACTTTCTCTTAGAGATTGTTGATATTGAAGAAGGAGACCCTCTCCCTAGTCTCGGCATAGGAACCAAATATGCACAATTGAGTCTAGAGCCACGAGATCATCAATAAATCTCTTTAGGACACTTTCAATGAAGACTCTCTGTTCACACAATGTGGAAAGAGAGATTATATCTTATGAGTCCTACGCATTATCCTTGTGGTATTGCCAGAACATCTAAGTGATATGCCAACATATTCACAATGAAGATGGAAAGCCTTCTGGAGCCAACATCAAACAAGCTCTGGTAGGTGGCATGTGAGATCTATCCAATAGATCAACCATGTGACAACTAGACATAAACAATGGAGAGATTCAATCTTTTGAATCAATCCTGGTTCAGGTTATGGATTGACGGATACCTTTGAAAAACCGGACGTTGTGCTTAAATTTTTTTTTCTTTAGCACGTGTACTTATTTCTCAAAATAAAAGGTGTTTTGATTGATAATTGATTTTCATTAAAACCTTCAAAACAATTTCTATTGAGCAATACACGATTGTTTTCAAATCTCTTTTCATCAATCGTGAATCTCATTTATTTGGTTCACTCACTCCGTGTTGTCTTCTTTGAGACGCGTTCGGTTTGAGAAGCTAGAGCATTTGCGAAACCTGTCAAGGAAATTCTTGAATTATACGATCCGCGAGCGTGCTTAATGCGATCAGCGAGGAACCGTGGGCGTGTACCTCAATTCATCAAAGTGATCAAAGACACTTTCGTGCGCTTTATTGCTAACTGTCTTATGCAGGTTCACCCCGGCGTTTGCGGTGATCGAATGGAGCGGTCAATCCATAGCCGCATGCTCACACAACACATTCATATCTAAAGAAATCATGATTAGTGCATCAATGACTCTGATAGTTTCACTCCATGCTTACGCTTCTGCTAACGCCAATATCATGAATCAACGAAAGCTTCCGCTACTCTGATAAGAATAAATCATGATCCAAAATGTGAGCATGTCGGTCCAAAAGTCACAACATCACATAATACCAACACCACAATGGATGAGTCGGAGATTTAATGTTCGATGATCTCAAAGTCGGCTCAAAACTCATTAACGTGGATCGGATTAAAGACCTCCACTTTCAGATTATCCAAAACATGCAAAAATGAAGAATCAAAGACTACGAGCATTCTAACAAGAATTCAAGAACAATCTCAATGTAATATCTGTTTGTTTTCTATGTAATTTAATGTGTGTTTGAGGTGACCTCCCTTAGAGGGAGATTGTTAGGATTTGGAAAATCCAGTAGTTAAAGTGTCGGTCACCTCAAGTAGATGTAATCGTTAGAAAGCTCGTAGTCGTAGTTATTTAATGTTAAGTAGTATTTAGTTATGTTACACCGTGGAGGACGGGCGGATTCTTTACCCAATCGTATGCACGATCCACGCCATCGGGTGGCGTTTTATGTAAGACTATAAATACTCTCTACCTCCCAAGGTAGAGAGTTGGAGCTCATAATAAGATTTTTCTTTCTCTCACTAAAGTTCCCTAAACCTCTAACTTTCTCTCTCTAGAACTCATAATACGCCTATTTGATCTTATGGTTTAGTGTGTTTATGAAATTCAATATGTTACAGCATCTCCGACCCTTCAATAATCATCTCATAATGTATCTAGAGAGTTTTGAACCCTTAACCTCTGACGAGAAAATCATATTAGTTACGACTGACGATAATGATTATTTTATTTTACTTATCATAAATTAAAATTAATGCCCACAATTACATAATCCAAAAAAAGTACAAAACCATCCCAATCACTCTCCCAATTATGTTTTCTAACTTCACAATATTCATGAGACCATAAGTCACAAAACACATGTGTTTATGTATAAACCACTAAAAACAATTTTCTTGATTAAGAAGAAATTTACATAAATACAATTTTATTATAAATAAATACGGAGTATTTATAAAAATTGCTGGCATATCCATATCTACACTCAATCACTATTCACTATCAAATTTTTATATAAATATATCCCTTCTTTGGCCCATTTTATTTTGTACTTTGTTTCATCTTTAGGTTTTCTCAAACACTATCCACCTCCTTCAGATCAAACAAAGGGTAAAAAAAATTTATTTATTTTATAAAATTTGATTAATTCTTGTCCATAATTTTAATCTCTTACCCTATCTTGTATCCCCAACCAATAAATATATAATAACAGTCGCTCATAAAATGTTAGTAGCTTATATACACTACTATAATTTAGGGGTTTATAAAAGCTTTGATTTTTATGTGTTTTGATCATCTGGGTGTGTTTTATTTTTGATTTTATTAGTACCCTTTATGCTAATTTATTTAAATCTTTTATTATAAATGCTCAACTGTTGGTACATCTGTTTTTCACTGTGGATTTTATGCTATAAAAAAGTTTGATTTTTTTTATGTGTTTTGATCATCTGGGTAGTTTTTATTTGTGATTTAATTAATACCCTTTATGCCAATTTATTAAAATCTTGTGTAAAATTATAAAAAATTAGTAGAACTATAGACTGTGATTTTGTTAGTGTTTTATATAAAAGTTTTGATTTTTATTGGATTTGGTCATCTGGGTATGTTTTATTTGTGGTTTTATTGATACCCTTTATGCCAATTTATTGAAATCTTTTGTAAATTTATAAAACTTAAAAAAAAAATAATCAGTAGAACTGTAGACTGTGATTTTTTTAGGGTTTTAATAAAGTTTTGATTTCTATGCGATTTGGTCACGTGGGTATGTTTTATTTGTGATTTAAATTATAGTAACTTTTATTCGAGTTTATTGAATCTTGATTAGTTGATGATGGCTAGATTGATTATTCCGTGCAAAGGTTCAAGCTTGACGAGGACTTGTCTCTTGGGTTTGGTTTCATCTGCTAATGTGATTACTCGATACCCATTTATTGTTATTTTTTTTATATTTGTTTGTGTCTTGGCTGTTATCTGTTAAAGGTTTTATGGCTAAGGTATTTATAAGGTTATTGTAAAGATTAAGGATGTTTGTCGTTGAGATTTATGGGATTGCGATTTATGTGCATTGTGTTAATCACATGAAGTTGACTTTTATTTGGAATAGTTAAGTGTTTTTTATACATGCGTTTCGATCATAATAATACTTGCTTTCAAGATTTGCGAAGATCAAGGATTATTATGTGTTACATTGTGTGGTTAAATTTTTGAACATTGTATCGAAATGAAATAATCAACTAAATAGTCTAAATATGAAATTAGAAACACCCGTGTGAATCTTATTTGGAAACATCAAGGTTTCTTTTCATGGGTTTTGAGTGATTAAGATATGCTTTCTGGATTTGCGAAAATGAAAGATATTTGTTACTGTTAGTGATGAAATTTGTGAACATCGTGTCCAAAAACTGAGTTACAAGTTGCAGTCGTGTATATTTATGGTTTGAAAAGCTGAAGAGTCGTTGAGCACTATAGCTACTTTAATTGCTTAGGTTGTTGCTATGTAAAAATCAAGAACTTGAATAATACATGGTCTTTTTGTGATAGGGGACTTAGAGAGTCCCCTTTATATTAAAATACCATAGTCGAATTTTCTTTTTCATTTTTGGGTTGGAAAAGGACATATAAAGGGTGATTGGATGTTCGTTTTATCACACGAGATATTTACACGAAACTTATCACACGAGATATTTATATTTATGGTTGAAAATATTGCAGCTTCAAGCTACTTGCTGTTTTCCATCAGTCAGATGCGCAAATCCCATCTCTAAATACAAGCATTATCATAGTTCACAGGTTTCCATTAATTCTCTTCCATTACATACTTTAAATATTTTATTATTGCATTGTGAACTAATTTGAACATCTTTTTTGGACATATTATTCTTTAGCAGATTATACGTAAGAGTTCCCGACCGCCATTCTATTCGCTACCGGTTAGTCTTTATGATTTTGATAAAAACAATTTGTGTGCTTGTATGAGTAGTCTTTTTCTATATTATTATCAACGGATATGTGTTTGATCTTCAGAGGATAAATCAAACGAGTAGGACGCTCATTTGTTCTGTGGCAACAGAATCTTTGCCCAATTCAATAGAAGAAGAATCGAAAATGGACGCACCAAAGGAGATCTTTCTAAAAGATTACAAATTACCCGACTACTACTTTGATACGGTTTGCACTTGGCTCAACTAAAAACCAATGTTACGTGTTTAGGATTTGTATTTTCTGATGTTGACCAATGAGTTATTAATCAGGTTGATCTGTCATTTTCGTTGGGCGAAGAGAAAACAATTGTGTCCGCCAAGATCAGTGTTGTTCCTAGGGTTGATGGTATGTTTTCCTATACCTACAGACTTGCAATGTTCAGAATCTTGTTTCAAACTGATTATTTGGTTATGTATGCGTCAAATAGTCTGTAGAATTTACCTAATTGCCCTTTTCACCATTGTACGAGTCTTTTTTATTCCACCTTACAATATGTATCTCTGTTTCTCACTAGAACATAAATTTGATTGTTTTATTCACATTCTATATCTAATTATAATTTGTCAAAGACTATCACATAGTTACGTTTAAAATGCATGTCCAAACAACTCATGTGTCAAACGTAGTTTGTTTCTTGACTTTTTTTTATGACGTGTGTCATATGAACAGGTGCTGCTGCTCCATTGGTCTTGGATGGGACCGATCTCAAGCTCATTTCGGTTGCAATTAATGGCAATCAACTTAAGGTATGTATTTAAAACACCAAAGCTTATTCTGATTTCACGTGCCGATACTAATGTTTTCGTTTATTTCAGGAGGGTGATTTTCAGGTGGACTCACGACATCTTATTCTTAAGTCACCTCCAACCGGTAAATTCATCTTGGAAACCGTCACCGAGATTTTACCACAAAAGAACACATCGTTAGAGGTAAAATCCGCTACTATGGATAGTTTGCTCATCTTTCTTTGGAATTATGCTGAAAGTTTTGATTTTTATGCAGGGTCTCTACAAGTCATCTGGTAATTTCTGCACTCAATGTGAAGCAGAAGGTTTCCGAAAGATCACATTTTATCAGGTTTGTTGTAGCAAGTGATTATTATTTATTTCTAATTATTTATTCTCTTGTTCTGTTTAATTTTTATTATGTTTGGTTTCAGGATCGTCCTGATATTATGGCGAAATATACTTGCCGTATTGAGGCTGACAAGTCGCTTTACCCCGTTCTGTTGTCAAATGGTAACCTTATAGACCAAGGCGACCTAGAGGTATATTCGTTTTTGCTCATTAACTTCGTTTTGGTTAATACTTCTTAAAGGGATCATTTGGGTGTTAATCATTAATCTGATTAGTTAATCCTAAATTTACCATCAAATCTTAAATTTTTACGATTTATCATGTTTCAAAAAAATCTGAAAAATAAAAATAAACGGGTAATCTAATTCTTTTTGTCCGTAAGCATTACTCATTAAGTCATTAGTTTGTCCCACTTACTATTATACTTTCTTTATATTATGAAACCTATGATATACACAAAACAAATATGATTCCATGATTTATAATGGAATAGTAAAAATGTCATATATAATTGGAATTCATTGCAGGGTGGCAAGCATTTTGCTCTTTGGGAGGATCCATTCAAGAAGCCATGCTATCTCTTTGCTTTAGTTGCTGGACAGTTGGAGAGCCGAGATGACACTTTCACCACATGCTCTGGTCGTAAAGTTGCCCTGAGAATTTGGGTCCCGGCACAGGATCTGCCAAAAACTGCACATGCCATGTATTCTCTTAAAGCGGCTATGAAATGGGACGAAGAAGTATAATAATCTTTTCCTTACTTTTTATATCATCAACTCGGTTAAAGTATGAACCAACCTCTTTAACCGTCTTTTTTCTGCATCTCTTTTTGTAGGTTTTCGGTCGTGAATACGATCTTGATATCTTTAACATCGTCTCCGTTCCAGATTTCAACATGTAGGCGCCCTGAATTTATTTTGTATATTTTTTATAATGCTATTTTTGACCTTACCTGATACCTGTTTTTCTCTTTGCGATTACTAGGGGAGCCATGGAAAACAAGAGTTTGAACGTATGTGCATTGATCAACAATTTTTTTATTACTTTTCTATCTCTACAAGTTTGTATACTAATCTAATTATGTATTTTTGTTTTTGAATAGATCTTTAACTCAAAGCTTGTTTTGGCATCACCGGAAACTGCTACAGACGCAGATTATGCTGCCATTTTGGGTGTTATCGGCCATGAGGTATGCCGCTTGTGCATCTATTTTGAGTATTTTCCATTCTAGTTTTATATTTAGTTTGCATCATAATGACATGTTTCCATTTTCTTTTCTATATTGCAGTACTTCCATAACTGGACTGGCAACAGGTTCGTTAATTATATCCATTTGTTGATTATATTCTGAAATCTGAAATATTTAATTCTATTTTTGTAACTTTTTTATAAATGTTTTACTTAAATGAATGTAGAGTGACATGTCGGGACTGGTTCCAGTTGAGTTTGAAGGAAGGTCTTACTGTTTTCCGCGATCAAGTAAGGAGCTAAGGGCGTCTTGTAAAGGTTTATATATTTGTGACGATATGCAACTTTCTAACAATTAACACAACTTTTAGGAATTTTCATCTGATTTGGGGAGCCGCACAGTCAAGCGTATTGGTGATGTTTCAAAGCTTCGTATATACCAATTTTCACAAGTAATTTCGAATATCTTGAATTATTTTTAAGTTGGATCATTTTGCAATGTTAAAACCTTAATATCTGGATATGTAAGGGTTGTAATATTTCTTGGTTATGTTTTCTAGGATGCGGGTCCCATGGCTCACCCTGTTAGGCCTCATTCTTACATCAAGGTTTGTGATTCATTTTCGTTGTTCTTAGTGCCTCATTTACTTTCTTGATGACCTTTTCTAATCCTCGATTGTCTATGTTTTAATTTCTTCCAGATGGACAACTTCTATACAGTAACGGTATGCTCAACAATTGTTCATTCTTGTTATCATATATTTATTCTCTATTTTTTGAAAAATCAACATGACAAATGTATCTTTTGCAGGTGTATGAAAAGGGAGCTGAAGTTGTGCGCATGTACAAAACGTTATTGGGAAGTGAAGGATTCCGTAAGGTAGACAGAAATATAAAATATTGTTAAATGCATGACATGTATTTAATTATTTACGAGGTCTGTTGATGATAATATTTATGTTTATTATTTCAGGGTACGGATTTGTACTTCCAAAGGCACGACGGGCAAGCTGTAACGTGTGAAGATTTCTACGCTGCTATGCGAGATGCCAACGATGCAGATTTTGCTAATTTCTTATTATGGTATGTGAGCGACTTTCTTAGTTTTGTCGTGTGACTTCAATGACTTCAATATATAACTCATTATTATAGGGGGGAAATAGAAATGAACTATGTGTCCTTATATACTCCTAAATCTTATTTACATAAGTTGCACTATTGTTGATTCATGTTATTTTAGAAGTGATCCAAAGTTGTAATAAAAAATTCTTTTGTGGTCAATTCTCTTGTTCAGGTACTCACAAGCCGGGACTCCTTCCGTGAAGGTTACTTCTTCCTACAATGCCGAAGCTCATACATTTTCTTTGAAGTTTAGGTAATTTTTTCCCTTCGAATGATCATATGTGATTTTTTTTTATAAAGTTGATAAATGACCCTAATTTTTTTTTTACTATTTTAGTCAAACGGTGCCGCCGACGCCAGGACAGCTCGTAAAAGAGCCAATGTTCATTCCTGTGGCTGCAGGGCTTCTTGATTCAAGCGGTAAAGATATGCCATTATCAACTATCTATCATGATGGGAAGTTAGAGACGGTTACAAGTGGCGATGAACCCGTTTATACTACTGTTCTTAGAGTTACAAAGGTAAGTTTTTTTTATCTATTATTTAATCTCATAAAGTCAAAGGTTTTTATTAACATGATTATAACTCATATAATCAGGGTGAAGAAGAGTTTGTATTTAATGATGTTCCCGAGAAACCGGTCCCGTCTTTGTTGCGGGGTTATAGTGCTCCTATTCGCCTACATTCTGATCTAACGGAGAGTGATCTGTTTTTCCTTCTTGCTCATGATTCTGATGAATTTAATAGGTAACTTTCTTGATTAGTAATTGATTATTTTAAGACATTTATCTATATGAAAATGTGATATTTATAGATGGTATCAATATGCAGATGGGAAGCTGGACAAATTTTGGCAAGGAATTTGATGCTTACGCAAGTTGTTAATTTCCAGAAAGGCAATGCTTTGGTTCTTGATCCACAATTTGTGCATGGCATCAAATGCATAATCTTGGATTCAAGTCTTGACAAGGTATTGTGCTCGGGAACATTTAATCCTTTTTTGGTTTTTATTCTAGTTTAAATATGTTCACTTGTATGAAATAGAAACGTACTTTTCGGCTCTCTTGTTTTAGTCATTGTACTTTCTTTGTACATCCGAGTAATTAACGTATATAGGTGTGTCCTGATTGGGTCGTTTAAAATGGATAATTTTATGTCATCTTTTGTATAATTTTTGAATTTGTATACAACTGTAAAGATTACAGATTACAGAATGACCCAAATGGAACACACATCATCTTTTGATAGGTTAAGTGTGCCAAAAAAAATTACAAAAACGGGACAAGTTTAAGATTACTTTGCTAATCTATTAAAATAATCCTTGAATATATGAGGAAATTGAGCAATATTAAATGTTTCGGCTAATGTAGAAATAATCCTTGAATATATGAGGAAATTGAGCAAAATTAAATGTTTCGGCTAATGTAGGAATTTATTGCAAAAGCAATAACACTCCCTGGTGAAGGTGAGATTATGGACATGATGGAAATAGCCGACCCTGATGCTGTCCATGCTGTTCGATCTTTTATCAGAAAGCAGCTTGCTTCCGAGTTGAAGCAAGAGTTCCTAGACTTGGTATGATTAGTTAATTACACCCATCCCCTCTCCTGCTTGTCCCACCGAGCCTTGAGTCTAAATATCGACTGTTTGACAGGTGAAAGAAAATAGGAGCTCGGAAGAGTATGTGTTCAACCATGAAAATATGGCAAGACGTGCTCTTAAGAACACTGCCCTCGGTATTTATAATCACCTGACTTCTTTTTATGGTCAATTTTTTTTTCAGATGATGAGTGTTGACTTTTTTATTTGACTTGTGAAAATAGCTTATCTTGCATCTCTTGACGATGAAGAAATCACCGAGCTTGTGTTGAATGAATACAAAACCGCTACGAATATGACAGATCAGTTCTCGGCTTTGGCAGCCATTGCCCAGAAACCTGGTCAAGCACGTGATGATGCTTTGGCCGATTTCTATAACAAATGGCAGGATGACTACCTGGTAATGATTACATATTCTTTTTGGTTTTAGGAACCTTTTATCAGTTTTTTCTGGGATTTTCCTTAGAAAAAATGGGGCTTTTTTCTTATATATTTTTTCTTTTTTACTATTAGGTGGTTAACAAGTGGTTTGCCCTTCAATCTTCATCGGATATTCCTGGGAATGTTGAGAATGTTAAAAAACTTCTGAGCCATCAAGCGTTTGACCTGAAAAACCCCAACAAGGTTAGAATCTTCAGTTTAAGTACTCATTTGTCTCTAGGCCCTTTTAGACCTTTAGGGTGGCAAAATGGTCAGGCTGGGCCAATTCACAAATACGTTTGTTCTCTTTTGATGTATTTATAACTAATAATTGAGTTTCTAATAATCTGAAAAGTGGAATTATAATCTAAACATCTCTAATAAAGCGATCTGAGTTGATGTATATATATATCAAGTGGATTGAAATTGCTTTTTTTTTTTCATCGGCAAAGATTATTTCAATGATAGAACTAGCGACAAGCTAGGATTACAAAGTACCAAGAAGAATAGAGAAAAAACGCACCGAAACTAAAAAGCTATTCTTGAAAAGTTGAAACGAGAGAACTCTCGTTGAATCAAAATAAAATGACACCTAATATAAACTTTTTATTTATTTATTTATGATGTCTAATCTTGAAATCTTATATTGAACAGGTGTACTCGTTGATTGGAGGATTTTGTGCTTCACCTGTTAACTTCCATGCTAAAGACGGTTCAGGCTACGAGTTCTTGGGAGACCTTGTGGTGCAGCTTGATAAACTGAACCCTCAGGTACAATTCGCTTAATTACCCCTTTCTGTTTTATCTTTTTAAGGGTCATCCCAAAATCAGAATTTTATTACACCCTTAAAATCTGTATACAGTCAAATCTTTTATGGGGTATGCTGAAATTATTGTTTTGCCCTTGTCTTGATTTTAGGTTGCGTCTCGGATGGTGTCAGCCTTTTCTAGGTGGAAACGATATGATGAAACCCGACAAAATCTGGCCAAGGTAACGAATCTTGATCTTGTTAACGTTTGTATAATGATATTGGTATTTCTGATTCTTATGCTTCTTGATGAATACTAAAACAGGCACAATTGGAGATGATCGTGTCAGCTAATGGGCTCTCGGAGAATGTATATGAGATTGCGACAAAGAGTTTGGTTGTTTAGAAGTGGTCTTTTCTTTTCTTTCTTTTTTGAAAGGGGCGTTTCATATACAAGTGAATTATAATAAAGCTGTTTTAGTTGCCATGCTAGTACATTGCCCTAAAATGGCTATATCATGAATGGATTTTCACCTTTTGCTATAGAATTGTGCAAGATTTTCATGTGGAAAAGATGTGTTATCTTTTGATGTCTTTGTTTTCTTTTACTTTTCTAACCATGGGCTAGTTCAGTCAATAGACATGACGATCCTCCCATCGAGTTCTGATATGCTCATAGACTCGATTTGCAGAGTTGCAGCATTTATAGACAAATGTTGTGGTATGAGCCATGATTCATTGATTTCTTGAAGGAGGTTGCATGATTGTTTGTGGGTTCCATATGCAATTATGCATAAAGCCATTAATCCTTATGACAGTAAATAATGTGATAAAGATTGCAAAAGGTAACAAGTTACAATAAAAGCATTTTAACTATTACCAAATGTGCACTCTAATGTGAAAAAGTTGGTTTGGAAAAGTGTCATTTTCCTCAATAAAGATGGTGGTAGCTCAACATATAATTGCATCATGACATTATTGTCATATTAATTTTGAATCAATGCTTCCAAGAGTTTGGGATATGCAACTATGCAAGATTTTTTTTGAACTTAGCAACTATGCAAGATTGAATATGAGTAATATACAGATTCCAGAATTTTGATCCACTGTTTTATAGCCCTATATATCCAGATGTGATCGTAAAAGGATCGTGGTGTTCTTTTTCAAACGATCGATTCAAGTATACTAGTAGTTTAGGTTGCATTGCAAGGAGTTGTATGTCGTCTAAGACGAAAGTGGCTTATATGGCTAATACGAGGAAGGAAATGATACAGATTTTTTTCCTTTGAAGTCAGCTAAGTACGAAGGTATGGAACCGGGTGAAAAGTCGGGCATAACCTTGATAATTGAAAAGAAACCCGGCGAACTCAAACCAAACAGTTTCGGTCACACAAATATCATACTCAGTGGTAGCAAAACTAGATATAGGAACATATGATGGAGATAACTTGGTGCTTGTGATGAACCAACTCTTGTATATGATTATGCCTTTAACCTTTGTTTCGTTTGGAGCTAAGAGTCAAGATCTCCCTACACCTCTTAAACTTAACAACTTTTCAAAAACTTGACACCTTAAATTATGTTTTTTCTTAATCAATTCTGAATTTGGCAACTCTTTAAAAACACACTATATTAATTTTAAAAAGCACACACTTTGCATCAAGGGTCGAACCAGAATCACGATTTCACAAATATTATTATTTGTCGTTATATACCGTTGCTTTGAGCGAGTATTCGTCTAGTTATATATAAAGCATTTACAATTTTTATTTAATAAGTTTTAAAGTTTTTAAGCTTATACACTTGTTATTATTAGATTTTTTTTTCTTTTGAAAATATTCAATTTTATACAACAATTATTCATCATAAGTTTATATCTATCAATAATTTGTAATTGTACACATTAATTTGAACATTAAAACTTAAATTAAAACAATATAACTGTAAATTTGTAACAAAATAGTAATGGTTATTGAGTTCTTATATATGTATGATGATAACCGTTATGTTTTGTAACCAAATGTCTATATAAATATCATTACAATAATTTTAAACTAAAAGGATTAAAAAATTTGCAAGTATAAACATTAAATACGGTGTATTAATAAGTTTCACGTAATTTATAATACACAAATACTATGCTCGAGGATTTTAATATATATTTCGTATCGATTAAATCTCATACTTTTTTATTAAAGAATTACATAAATTTATCTCCATGACGACTACATAATATAATCAAATATATTTATTCAATTTACGTCATAAATAAACAACACATGAATCTCCCCTTTATAACTGCAATAAAGAATTATTATTGCCAAAGAACTACCACCGACTTTTTCTTCTATACTATTACTATATGGGATTTGATAACAGATGCCCACTAGAATAAATGCATTTCATGTCTAGTTAATACATTAAAAACTTTCTTTTTGCACTAAAAAATAAAATGCATTTAATAAACATATGAAACTTATAATTTATTACGTAGTATAATTAAACGTGATTTTCAATTTAATACATTTAAACTTTTTATATATCACCTTATAAGATGCTCAATAAGCACCTATTAGTAAATCTCTTACTATATATCGGCGTTAATTATTCTTGCTTTCTGTATTTTTTATGCCGTCATAAGAGGATTGTGCGGGTACCATGTTATATATATACATACACACACGCATCGACATTTATGTGTTTTTCATCAATTACGAACTTTAATAATTAATATGATCTTAGACCTTGACCCCTACCTACTTTGGACAAACTTTGTAACTTGCTATAAGACGTTACTTAAATTAATCCTTTAAGCAATGAAAAAAAATTGTATCTCATGTAACAAATTATTGTTCTCATGATTTATTTGGATAAAGATGAATGATGGTCATGTGGGTTCCATGTGCATAAAAAACATTAATCCTTACGACATTTTAGTAACTTTTGTGATAAGATTTGTAAAAGGTAACAACTAGTGTAAATCAAATTTAAGTATTCCCAAATGTGCACTCCTTGATGAAAAGGTTGGTTTGGAAAAGAGCCTTTTTTTCTAATAAAGTTGGTGCCCTACATATGATTGCATCATAATAGTAACAAGAAGTGTCGATTTAAACTCGCTTATTCGGAAATAGTTTCTTGAGCGCTAGCTCGTTAGCTTTAGACTTGAGTGTGATCACGAGAGCGTCGTGGTGTTATTTTTGAAAGCATAAGGCGGAAAAGAAAAAGAAAAAAAAAAAAAAAAATCCATAATTTGCATGTACAAGAAGGCTAGGGTGTCATTGCAAATATTTTGTTGGACAATTCGACTAAGACGCCTAGCCAGTACAATAAGGTGTTTTGATGGCCAAAAAGAGCAAAGAAAAGATATTAAAAAACATATATATGTTTGAAACTTTGGATGCCACCATGTATGTCAAAGTCATCTTGACATATACATTTTTGTTGTTTGTGTTCGACATCTTTAAAAATAAAAAATGAAAAGCATTGTTACTTCATCAGCAATGCTAAGAAAAATAAGTGAATTGATTAATCAATTAGGATTAAATAAAAAGAATAATTACAATAAAAAGGTGAAAAATGCACTTACAAAGCAGGTATATCTTCCTTCAGACTTTATCTCATAATTTGAAATGTGTGATTAAACTTATTTTTCACACTTATCATTTTAATTATTCTTTTCTCTTGATCCATCCCGATTGACTAATGCATTTATGGTGTTAAGTTTTATAACATGTGAATATGGGTCCTTTGCGACATTCAAAAATATCGTGTTGATTCCTGTAAAAACATATTTTTCATAAACCAATAAATTATTGATAGATTAAACATGAAATTAGACATATTTTATGCCTTCCAATTTACTCATATATTATAGTAAAGTTGTAAGAAACGCAGTAAAATGGTCTTTTATATTTTAGATTGCTCTCAGCAAGAGTGTGAGGAGCAATTTTTTGACCATCTCACGCGTGAGGCACCACTGGGTGGTGTTTGTGTGCTGCATGACTCAAGGCAAAAACATGGACGAACAGTGAATGCTCTCACCAAATAGGATTTCGTGCAAAGTGGGTCCTCTAAATATTTTTATTATTAATTATTTGGTTTATAAGTGTTAAGGGTTATTTAGAGAGTTATGTTTGCATAAAAATTGGTACTTTAATGAAATGTGAGGGAGTGATGACAATTAGACTAAACGGAGTGGTGCTCAACTCACCACTTGATGAGTGAGTCACTCACGCCCCACCCAAAACACAAAAGTCACGACCAAAATGAGGTGGTTTGGTGAGTTACTCACCAATGTTTATAACTGATAATCTTGGGGCCCACTTTTATTTTAATATTGTTCTTATTTGGTTTGTGAGTGTGTCGGGAGTTTTTACTTTTAGTGAAGTATATTTTACATTAAATGAGTATTGTAATGAAAGGTGAGGTATAGTGACCAAAACGGATGTATGTTGAGTGGAAGTGAGTGGAAATGAGAGGAGAGAGAAAACTGAGGTGACGCTGACTGAGTCACCCACCACTACTTTTTTGCCTTAGGGGTGAAAAGTGAGAAGGAGTAAGGGGAGATAGAAAGTTGACGCTGAGGTGAAATGTAAAGTGATGTGACTACTGAGAGTAGTCTTAAAAAAAAAAATAAATAATAAAACCTCTATTCGACGTGCCAATTGAAAGCCTAAACAATCTATGATCAACCAGATTACTTAGAGCGTCAACTGTGGTGGCATGTCGTTTCGTAAAATCAGCGTTGTTTTAGCATTTCATATTCACACACAAAAAATACCCCCTCTTTAGTGGCTCAAGATGATTGCATGTTGTTACGTAGGTTTTCGGCCCCACCATTTTTTTTTCATTTTTCAAACAAAATAAATTTTAATTCGCTAATTAAAAATACAAATTCCAATACAAATACAAACAAAATACAAAAATGAAAAAACATTACAAAAATATGAAAGTACATCAAATTATCTGTTGGGTTCAGAAAATACCCAAACCCCTTAATCTAGGATTTGAATAGAAAATAGCCCAAGTACTCATCCGTTAAACACAATCAGGTCGCTGAGTGCATAGCCGCTCAGTGAGTCATCTTTAGGATACTCAATACGAGGCAATGAAGAAGTCTCTCCACTCAAGTAGCGCGGAACTTAAAGGGTGAAGACGAGTCAAGAAAGATGATGGATTCAGTGAGTGATGACAATAACTCACCTGAATCCCTAAGACTCTCTCCAACTACTTACAATGAAGACAAACTCAAGAAGAAGATCAAGGTTAAACGATCAAGAAAGAGCGGGACAAGGCGGGAGAAGTTTGAATCAGATAAAGAAGTCCTTATCAACATAAGTCAACTTTCCCTGAATGGCTAACTTACAAGCTCGTCATCACCGAAATATGGAAAGCGACCTTGTCCTTTACTTAGAATAGTCTTTGTAAATGCAGACAAAATACATCAAGATTTTGTCTCTCAGATGATGTCGATTTGTCACTTAGGAAAGAGTTAAAACTCATACGTATAAATAGCATAGAGATGGAGTGAAAGATTAAGCTTGTGAATTGTAAAACACACATACACGCAAGCCATCTTTTCACTCCTCCAAATACAACTTAGTTCCCGAGATAGCTCAGTGAGCTCTAAGAGTTGTGCTCGGACTTAGTTCGAGCTTAGAAAGGAGTCACCCAACTTTGTCATTTCAATCCCAAGTACTATTCCGCAAGTACTTGGGTAACGTATTCTTTGTTGATTTATTTCTAATAAGAATATGATGTTGAAAATTACTTAGTGTGTTTTCCTTATGTTAATTTCAGTCATAGTTCACTATTAACTTGTTTTATAAACTTAAACTGTTTTTAACGATAGTGAACGGGGAACAATAAGTGGTATTGATGAGTGTCTAAATACTCATCATTTTTGTGTAATCTAAACTGCAAAATCATCTGAAAACACTCAGAAACACATCAAAATGATCAAATTATCACAAATCAGTGTTTTATGTGTTTTAAATGCGAAAATATCAAAATCAGATGAAAAATATATCAAGTTTGCAAAATTGGCAGTTTTAGTCCCCCAAGTTTTAAAAGTTGTCAAATCTAGTCCCTGGAATTCAAAAATGTGGAATTTTATCATTCAAGGTCCCTGAAGTATTCTAAGTTGTTTAAAATGATCCTTGAATGATTCTTTGGTCAATTGGCAAGAAAAGTCCCTAAACTTTGGAAAATTGCAAAATTAGTCCTTGGACTTTTAAAAATGGATTTTATGCAAATAGGGTCCTTGTTCTATCAATGTTTGGCAAGTTTAGTCCTTATGATAAGTTTGGAATAGTGGCTTGATCAGTCCTTTAAGTTTGGCAAATTTGCATTTTTGGTCCTTGTTTACTTCTTAAACCAAACGGACACCTTATAATTACCCAAGCCCAAAATCCAAGTCCAATATCCAAGCCCAACTGCCACCCCTTGAGCCATGAACCTTGAGCCAGGTCATATTACATTGTGAACCCCAGATACCACACCCCTTTTGATCCCCCTTCAGATTATTAATCCCCCCAACGTAAAGTCAAACCTGTGAAAAACGCTACCAAAACCGAGGCAATCAGAGCATCACCTCCTCAACCACTGAAACACCAAAACCAGAGTGGTTTTCCACAATTTTCAACTCCCCTCCCATACTATGTCCCCTCCACCTCCTCTACACTCCAAATATCCTTAATTGCTCAAACCAAATCCATTAATTGCTTAAACCTGCTAAATAGAAAAATGGCGCCAAATTCACATGTGGACGGTTCTGATGAATTTGAGTGATCCAAGGGCTCAAATGTGGTGGGAAACAATCAGAGACATGCAAGGAGTGCTTAAAGTCTATAAAGAGAGAGAGAGAGGCATTGTATGATCTATCTAGAGTAATTTTATTTTTCCTTAGTCGTTTTCTTTAACTTAAGCTTTTCAATGTATGTTTTTAATTCCAAGTACTTTATTTAAGTCTCTCAAGTGTATTTGAACCTCTTTTAATAAGTAATTCCAAGTTTTAAAGTTTACTTCAGTTTATGCAATTTTCAATTTCAAAAATATCATGTGAATCAAATGTTGTTTTTAGTTGATTATATGGACTAGAATAGGTCACATAAGCTCCCATATAGCTTTTATAAGCTATTAGAAACAATAAAATTTAGTTTAGCTTCAAAAGGTCCAAAATCTCAAAAATACCAATTAAATAGGTATAAAATCAAAAATCACTTGGAGAAGGTGTTCACAAATGGCAAGGTGTATTATGGATGGCCTTGGGTTAGTAGCTTATTGGTAAGCTTATAGGGGTGTTCATTTATCTTGGTTCTCAATTTTAAGCTTGGAAGCTTTTGTAAGCTCTTTTTGATTATTTTGGCATTTTACTATTATAGTTGTTCTTTAGCTTAAATTTCTCAGATCTTTGTGTTAATTAGCTATAGTTAAGTGTGTTTAAACATTGAAATCAAGTGGTTGTTCTTTTAAAGTTTAAGTTAATAAAAACTTAGTTATAACAGCTTAAAACCGCTTCTTCATCATTTCTTAGTTACTGTTGTAATAAGGTATTGTTTAAAGATTCATTAGTCCTATAAATAGATTATATAAGGTCTAAAATCGGGCTTCATGGTTTAACTTTGTGATTTGCTTTGAAATAGTTACATACAACCACATTAAGTAGTGTTTGGATTAGATTGTTTAATTGTGTTAAAAGTTGTTACAGTCTTTGTCTTTGGTTGTTCTAAGTCACACTAGTTCATAATAACTCAAAGAAACAAGAAGAACCTTTTTGTTCATCAAAAGTCAAAATAAGCTTTGATTTAATCTTGTGAGTCCACTGTTAGGATGGCATGATCATTGATCTTGTTGTTGTGTTTACAAGTTGTTACTTTTGATCAAATCAGTCTTATATCACCTTAACATAACATAATTAGTGCTTAGGATTAGTTTAAATCTCATTTTAGTCAACTCTTCTAGTTTTTAAGAAAAGTCAAAATCTCATAAGGTCGTTTTTGAATAAAATTTGGAATTTCACCGAGTGCTTATTAGTAGGATTCAGTTTATAAGGTTTTGATTTTAAAGTCTAGTTGCTAAAGAAAAATACAAAAATGCTAGTTCTTGGTTTCTCAGCTTTTTGAGTGCTTATTTCTTAGCTTTTGTGAGTAATTGCTCCATAAAAGCGCCTCGCAGGTATGTAACATAAGCCCATTTTGAAAAGCTTGCACAGAGCTCAATTTTTGGTCTTATACTGTGATTCTTGTTTCCTTGGGTAGCCAACCAGGCTATCTTGAGGTTCCAACTCTTGTCTTTCACTTTTGAGCTTGTTAGCTAGGGCTGCTAAGAGCTTAAAGTTTGTCCCATTTTCTGTTTTTCATCTCAAATAGCCAAAGTGCTTATTGGCTTATTAGAGCTTTTCAGTTTGATTGTTTGTGTCTTTTAGCTTCAAGTTAGTTGCTCTAGCTTATTTTCATCTTAATCTAGCCTCTGTTTCAAGTTGTTAGCTTGTTTGAGCTTATTTCACCCAATAATCCTATAAGCATAACCTGCTGGGCTTTTAAGCCATCAAAACTGCTTATAAGTGATTTGTAAAATTTTTGTCTTCATTAAAGTTTCATCAAATCAGTATTAAAGTAGTTTTCAAAAAGAAAATCCAGAAAAAGTCCAATTAAAAATCAGTGATAGTGTTTATTTAAGATTTTCTAGCTTTTTGATTTTTCTTTTCATCTTTTTAATAAGCAAATCTTGTTTTTCTATTTTTCTTAGGTTTCTGTCATCATATAGGATTTTTAGAAAAAGTTTCAGATTTTTCTCTATCTTTTTAGTATTTATTATAATTTTAATTAGTTAAAAATAGTAATTAATTAGTAATAAATAATTAAAAAGTCTAAAAAATATATTTTCTGTTTTAAAATTAGTTTTATCATATTTTAGATTTTTCAAAATTAAAATTTTATTTTTCCAAGTTTATTTTATATTTTCTAGTAATTAAGTGTATTTTAAATAATAATTAATTAGTAATAATTATATAAAAAGTGTGAAAAATATATTTTTAATTTTAAAATTAGTTTTATAGTATTTTAGATTTTTCTGAATCATAAGTTTATTTTTCTAGCCTTATTTCCTATTTTCTTCTATTTTAGAGTATTTATTAAATAGTTAAAATAGTTTTTAATTAATAATAATTAATTAAATAGTGTTAAAAATAATTTTCTTTTTTCTAATAATTTTCTTTTATTTTTAGGATTTGAAAAATGTTATTTTCATCTTTTTAGGTCTTTTATTTCTTAGTTTTCACTTTTTATTTTGTGCGTATACGTAGTTTTTAAAACTTACGTTTACGTTTTTCTTATCTGATTGTTATGCTTTCCAAATCTGTACTCCATTCCATTCCAAGCAATCTGTAGTGTAATAATTCTAATCAAAATCTTTTCTGATCACTATCATTAGTGATCATTCTATCGTCTGATCTAGTGCTTGCACACCATTGAGTCTTCGTGGGACTTAACGACTGAATCCACCTTTGTATTCTCCCGGACTTCATTGAATTTGTGTTTTAAGCAGTTTTAAGCTTCTTACGGTCGGCCATTCACAAGTGGCCGGTTTGTGTGAGGTAGCTTGACTGTTTTCAGCACAGATCAGGTATCAGAGCAAGGCTAATTATAAAACTCGCTTTTTAGGCCGCTCTAAAAGTTTTTAAATTAGGATCCTAAATGGCTGAAATTGATGTACCCTAACTAGTCGATAAAAAGGGTGGAGCTTATTCACCAAGGTTGCCCCTAGACTTGAAGTTGGCAAATTCAACAAATGGAAAAAGCTAATGCTTTGCTATTTGATTGGGATGGAACCTTATTATATCAAGTGTATAAATGAATGTTCATTTATCCCAAAGATCTACCAAGGGTTGCCCAAACCTCAAGCTCAAGTGGACCAGTGATGAAAGGAGAGTGGTCAACCAGGACCAAAGACTCAAAAGTATCATAATATCTTGTCTTCTTGACGATATTATGGAGTGCCATAAGTCAGTAGTACGCCTAAGCAAACCTGGGATGACCTAGTTCATAGTCATGAAGGACCATCCGATACCAAGGAAAAGCAGGATAATGGACCCGAAACTCAGTATAACACCTTCGAGGCTAAGGACTCATAAAACTCTCTCAAACTTACACCTGGTACAAAACTCTTTTAAATGAACTATCAAATGATGGTGTTAAGTTGTCCAAACATGAAATCAATGTTGGTTTTGTCAACAGCCTCCCGAGAAGTGGTAAAATTTCTCTCGTGGACTCGTGAATGCTAATCATATCCAAAATCTTGAGCTTCCCGAGATTTATGGGAAATTTGTCTATGAGGAAAACCTCATCAATGACGATACCGACTTAAAGAAGTCTCGTGAAGTCAAGAAGTCCCCACCACCACCTCATCACCAATTTCAACCGCTTTTCTAACAATGTGGTTCAAGATTTCCAAGAAAACTCGGATGATGAGCCTGATGAGAGATCAAGTGAGGAGTACCTAAATGACATGAATGCTGAATTTCAGAAAGGGCACTCCTTGCTAACTCTCGAAGGTTTATAAAAAGAAACAAAGGTTTTTCAACTGCTAAAGCAACTGAAGACACTGAATGCTATAAGTGTCACAAAAAGGTCATTTTGCAAAAGACGCTTTTCCAAAACAATTTCGTAACCCTCTTATAAACCATCAGGTTCAAATCAGTCCTCGTGTTTCAAAGAAATTTCAACCAAAATGTATCGTTCTCATCAAACTTTTCAAAATAAATCTGATAATAACAAAACTATTGATTATGAAGCCAAGTATAAGAAAGCTAAAGCTAAGCTTGCATTGCTCGAGGCCATTCCTCGAAACAACAAAAAGTGTTCAATCTGCGGGTGGTAAAACAAAGGCCTTGTTGCGGTGACCTTCGACCGGATGAAGAGCCTGTCATCGATGATGAAATGGTGCATGTCAAGTACCGATGGCCCTCTCGTAAGAGGACAAGCTAGCTGTTGGAAAGAATCATGCCAAGAATGGAGAATGGGTCAACATCACAATGAAGAAGGTAAACATTTTACTTTCTATGGATGATGACTCGATTGGCGCCTTACATGAATTACCTAAATGTAGACCTTAAGTTTGTAGAAGAGCAAAGACTAAATCTTTTTCTAAGTACAACAAGTTAAGTTTTGAATTGAATAAGTGTAGAGATGAACTGCTTATTTTAAAACAAGCAAAGCTTGAGGTTGTCACTTTGCAAATTCAAAACACTGAACTAGTTAAAAGAAATCACGATCTTCAAGATGAACTTAAAAAGGCAAATGATATTCTTAATAGTTGGATCGCTAAGAATCCTGTGGTCTTTGATATAACAAGGTGCCCCAAAGTAGCAAGAGAGTCATAGGTGAAGATCATCTCCCCACCTCTCAACAAAGACCAATCTCCTAAGCCTTTTGTGTCCTGGGTGGCATGATCACAAATATGTTAGTCGATCCCAATTCCAAAGTGATTGGATTAAACGGGTTAATCCCGAGTAAGCTTCCAAATTTCGATTCGAAGGATTCTAGAGCCCTGAAAGTCAAGCTCTAAAGAGCATGCTTGATTCCCCGATGTGCCCGAGTAACGAACACATCTCTGAGTTCAAGCGTAATCTCAAGCACCGCTTCCACCACCGAAACCTCTTCAGCCCAAGCTCGAGCTTACTCCACTACAATTCAATCCTCATTCACCAAAAGAAAGGTCCAGACTTGGTAGAACCATCCTACAAAAACAAGCAAAACAAACTCAACAAGAGTCTAATCCTACTGAGACTTCAACATCCTCTCCCACCTTTGACCAAATTCAAGAATCGATCCGAACTTGTGAGGAAGCTTACTGAAAAAATGGAATCCATTGAAAAGGTCCCTGAACCAATCAAGGAAACAAAGTCGCCTTCCTCCAGCCTCAAAGTCTAAGCCAACCTCCAAAACAAACAAAAATGTGAGCCGTGTCATTACACTAGCCATACCATCTGACAAAGAATCCTTTTCGCATGATCCGCAAAAAGGACGATCACAGACGCAGATCATCTTCAAAGATGTCACCAAGCAAACTATACCAAAGTTGGTCATAACTCATAAGTATGCTTCATCCTCCAAAGTCGCTCCAAAGAATAGAGCAAAACCTTTTCCTCTTGCCCTCACTGTGGGTTTAATGATCATCATCATGATGATTGTCTCATGAATACATGCTGTGATATATGCGGTAATCCAGCTCATGATACATCCCAACATGACAAAGGTCATTCAAGCAAGGAGAAATTCCAAACAACCTAGAGTCACCGAGTCATCCTCAGCCTCTAAATGCAAAACCTGTGGTAGCACATGCACACAACCAACTGACCATGAGTCGATTGCAAATTTCAGAGAGACCTTGAGACCCAAGCCCACTAGTAAGTAGGTCACTAAGAGAAACTAATTTAGTTTACTACTTGTGCGAGACATGCCGGGAGCCTATTTGGCATCTAGACATTGGATGCTCAAGAAGCATGACTGGTGTGAAGGAATATCTGCACAAGTATGTAAAGGAACCAGGGCCCAATGTAGTATTTGGTGATAATTCATCATGTCCCACTGAAGGTTATGGTTCAAGAACTGTAATGGAATAGTTTTCTCTAGAATAGCCTATGTCAATGGTCTCAAATACAATCTCATCGATTGTGAGTCAACTATGTGATGCTAAATACATTGTACAATTCAATGATAAACAAGGTACCATTTTCAATGCCAACAAGGAAGTTGTGTTGATAGCTCCTAGGAGAGATGATGTTTATGTACTTGACATGTCAACACTCTCCCAAGATGGAACGTGTCTCTTTGCTAAAGCCACTGAAACTATCAATTGGCCGTGGCATAAGAGACTCTCACACTTAAACTTCAAAACCTCAACAACTTGGCAAAACAAAACAAGGTCCTTGGCTTACCATCACCGGTTTTTGCAAAAGACAAACCATGCTCACTGTGAAAAGGTAAACACCACAGAGCATCTTTCAAAACCAAACAAAATTTCTCCATCAAAAGCCGCCTTCACCTCCTGAGATATGGATCTCTTTGGACCAATCCCGTGATCAATCCAAAGATGAGAAGTATACACTTGTTATTGTTTATGGATTCTCAAGATACACTTGGGTATACTTTCTCTCCAAAAAGAGTCAGCAAATGATACAATAATGTCATTCATCGAAGATTGAAAATCGAATGACATTACTGTCAAACTAATCGAATCACAATGGTACTGAGTTCATAAATCAAGAGCTTGAGAGTTTCTGTGATGAAAAAGGAATTTCTCAAAATTCTCATCTCCTTATACCCCTGAACAAAATGGGGTTCTTTGAAAGGAAAACAGAACTCATTGAGGCTGCAAGAACCATGTTAAATGGCTCAGCCCTCTCAAAACATTTCTCGACCTGAAGTACCAAAACCGCACTGTTACACTCAAAACAGTCAATCATTGTCAAAAGACATAACAAAACCCCATATGAGATCTTCAAAGGTAGACTTCCTGACATCATCTATTTTCATGTATTTGGATGCCCTGTGTTCATTCATAACCACAAGGATCATCTAGGCAAGTTTGATGCAAAAGCCGATGATGGATGCTTCTTAGGCTACTCATCGATCTCCAAAGCCTTTAGGGGTTTTAACACAAGGAGACAACAAGTTGAGGAAACCTTTCATGTCACCTTTGATGAAAGTACGAAAGCATCGTTCACCAACATCTCTGGAGGAAATAGGAATTGATGACTCATCAAGATATCCTCCTGATGAGTTCACCATCAATTCAATTCCTCATATCAAGATGATGCTGATATCTCATATTATGTCTTACCTCACAACCTACCCCAACCGATAATCGGAATTCATTGATAATCTATCACCCCAGCCAAGGATAGGTAACATCGAACCAACTGCTCAGATCCCGTGATTCATGAAACCCAACCGAACGGACATCATAACAGATGCTCTAAATGAATCTTGCTCCTATAACCATTCTCACTCCCAACCTCCGGGACCTCATCAAACTCAGATCCTAGACCACAATGTAAGTGGACAAGATCTCATGATATTGAGCTTGTAAACATCATTGGTGAACCCACTGAGGGCATGCTTACTAGAAGCATGGCCGCTAGTCTAACCGCAGCCTTGACCAATGAATGTCTATATGCCGATTATCTATCGAAATAGAACCCAAAAGTGTCATGAAGCTCTAAAACACCCAAGCCGGGTTCAGCTATGCAAGAAGAACTGCAGCAGCTTGACAAAAACAAGGTCATGACCTTGATCAAATGTCCTCAGGATGTAGTAGTCATAGGTATGAAGTGGGTTTTCTAAACAAAACCGATGAAAATGGAACGCTATTAAAAACAAAGCCGACCGTAGCCAAAGGTTACAGACAACAAGAAGGCATTGACTATGATGAGACATTTGCTCCTGTTGCAAGAATGGAAGCCATCAGTATCTTCCTTGCATATGCAACATACATGAACTTCGTGGTCAACCAAATGGATGTTAAAAGTGCATTCTTAAATGGTGATCTCAAGGAAGATGTGTATGTTCAAAGAACCTCCGTGCTTGAGAGTAGTGAATTCCTCGATTATGTCTCAAGCTTGACAAAGCCCTCTATGGACTTAAACAAGCTCCAGGCATGGTATGAAACTCTCTCACCTTCCCCGATACAAAACAAGTTTGTCAGAGGAAAGATAGACAACACACTGTTTGTCTATAGAACCCAACAAGATGTGATACTAGTCCAAGTGTATGTTGATGATATCATCTTTGGCTCAACAAACTACAAACTTTGCAAACAATTTGAAAAACTAATGACAAAGAAGTTTGAAATGAGCATGATGGGGAACTCACATACTTTCTTGGACTACAAATCGTGCAAACCGATAAAGGAATATCCATCACCAAGAGAAATACACCAGAAATCTCTTGAAGAAATATGAGATATCCGATTGCGCTCTGTGAAGACACCAATGGTCCCACCTAACAACCTTGGACTGATCTCACAGCAAATCACCAATCAAACTCATTTCAGAGGGATTGTTGGATCATCGATGTATCTAACCGCTACTAGACCAAACATATAATTTTCAAGATGTTTAATAGCAAGATATCACCCAATCCCAAAGAATCTCACCTCATCGCAGCCAAGAGAATACTCAGTATTCAAGGGAACCCCAAGCCTTGGACTCTACTATCCAAAATGCTCGTGGTTTGATCTCAAGGTTACTCGATTCGATTATGCCGGCCGCAACATGGACGTAAAAGTACCTCGTGGTCCCTGTCAATTCCTTGGAGGAACCGGTGTTGGAGTGCAAAGAAGCAACAATCAAGGCCATGTCCTCACCGGGTCGAATATGTAGCTGCCGCAGATGTTGTGCCAATGTACTATGGATGAAAAGTCAACTTAGTGACTACAACATCCATTACAAAATGGTACCCATCTTCCGTGATAACACAAGTGCAATTGCAATCTCCAACAACCCTGTCCTCCACCAAAGAACCAAACACATTGATATTAGATATCACTTCATCAGGGATCACATAATGAAAGGAGACATAGAGCTTCATTTCATCCCTACCGAATATCAACTGGCTGATATCTTCACCAAACCCTTGGATGAACCCACCTTCAGAGACCGAAAGCTGAATTGGGAATGCTTGACATTGAAAGTCAAGTATCCGAAAACCAATCTCAGTAAGTTCTCCTAAATGGTTCATCCTCCCTGGACACCCAAAATAAACTCTCTCACTGAATGAGTAAGACTCATTCAGGGTCCCCGACACTTGACAAAGAGCATTGAATAAGTAACTAAATGATCCAAGTATCACTTACTTTAATGTCCTAGGTTGGTAACTATGCCAATTTAATAAAGGAATATATGTCTCTTTGTCTTACTGTTATCCCACTTGGCATTTAATGCCTCTCACAAAAATATCAAGTTGATATTTTATCTCTCTAAAAGTGCATCAGGTATCAAATCGCTCCCTTGAAAACGGGATTTTTTTGCCGGGTAATGGAGTGGTAGCATTAAATGTGGAAATTCAAACGCCTTTCAAAAACCAACTCTAAATATTCCCATTTGTGCACAAAACACTCCTCTTATCACTCTATAAATACCCTCTTCTAACACAAACAAACACACACAAATCTTTCTGCAACAAAACTCTGTCAAAATCATTTCAAAAAAAACATTTGTGTTCTCAAATCTTCAAAACCCCTTTTGGAAAAACCTTTCTTGTAAACATTTACAAAAGTTTTTCATCACAAACTTGAAGAGATCTAAATACTTTGATTGTTCTAGTCAAAACATTTTTTAATCCTAAAATCTTTGTTAATGGAAATGGCTAGAACACCATCTCTCCAGTTTGCTTCTCAAAGGTAGGGATCTTACTAATGTTGAATTTAAAACAAATAATGTCATAGGAAATTTTGAATATCCCGAAAATGTCCCAACCTATAAAGACATTATAAAATTTTTATTCAACTGCCCACTCAAAACGGTCTTTGTAAAATGTCCTCGTGTTGTACCCAAACTACCTCAAGGAGTTTTGGGCTACAGCTAGAGCCTTTGACCCGACACCTTCTACTGATGAGAATAACCTTAGACCTCTCGGAGTATCTCATCGTGTTCAGGCCTTAATGGAGGGAAACAATACACCCTCGGATTTCAAAACGCTTTTGCACTACAACAGGTTAGATTATAACAAAGGTGTTTATGTAGCCCATCCCTGAACCCTCCACGGTGAAGGATGGGTTAAAACAAATCATTTTAGATCCAACATTTTTGGACAAGACCCCACCACTAAAAGCTCGTTCCCGTGGCTTGGAGGATCCTCTTCACTTTTGTGATTCAGGTCCTCGGCGTGAACCACTCATCCACCAACAAGTTAACTCTATTCATTGATGATGGCATACCGCTTGATGAATGGGGTCATTTGTCAACATAGGGGAGATCATTTACAAGGATCTCGTAATGAAGTTACAGAGCAAAACTAGGACCTAAATATGTTTCAGATCCTAGGTTTGTCTCTTGTGCTCGCAATCGCTATCGGGTTCAAATTATACTCAGATGAAAAATTTGGAAATTTACCCGCATCCCGAGCCATTCAAATTTTCAAAAGAACCCATCCCTCGTCACTCCCATTGAATTGATGGCCCACATGATTGCTGTCAGAACAATCTAAGTGGATCGGTGTCTCCAAACCCCGCTCCCAAAAGAAAAGGGAAGTCTCGTGACGGGACTAAGACCATACCAAAGTCTCTGTGGCCCCGAGGCTTCGGAGCACAAACCTAAGAGGCACAAAAGCCCGTGACCAAAAGACACCACGACTGTGCAACAATCACCCCAAGTGACAACGAAGGACACCGATACATCACAGCCAGGCCTTGGTCACACCTACTACTCCCCAAGATCCGAGGGAAACATACAACCCGCCGGTAGGGGCGCCTTCCACAACGCCTGATGACATTAGCAAATCCAAGCCTTTGTCCGAGGGCACACCGATCTCTCCCAAAGACTCGTGAGGGACTCAAACAACCCACGATAGGGATACAACTATCATTGACTCTCGCTAAAGGCATCGGAAACGCCCACCGTGTCTCGTGGGTCACCGGGGACAAAGACTTCGGAGGAAAGGAACAACCCGCCGATATGGAACCCACAACCAACTCCCGACTGTGACCGAGAGCCCACCAAAGGTCCGAGGGGTCAACGGGGACAAAGACTTGAGGGATATAAACCACCACGATATGGAACCCATAACCAACCCCTTGCTCACAATTGCCGATGTCACCGGGATATTATTCTCTCAAGATGAGCTCACCGAGATCGATGATGAAATCTTATCACCGAGAAGAAATGGATGCCGAGGTTCAAGCTTGAACAAGAACCTCACCGATCCAAAGGAGCTTACCGAATCCCCATTCCAACATGATCATACTTCAATCCTCAAGCTCGATGAATTCAAAGAGTTTGACAATGTTCTTCCCTCACCGAAAGGCAGCTTGGCTCACTGATCACCGTGGCTTCAAGGAAGCTATACTCAGTGGGTGACTAAAACATTGTGGGAACAAGATACCGAGGTCACAGAACTACCGATCTTAAAGCGTATACATGGGCTTCGATGAAAATGTTCATGAGCACAGAGATCCGATGTATGACAACATTCACCGACCGATGAAAACATGGCTAAATTCCTCGGCATCTTCGTGGTGTAGGTACCACGATAGATGAAATCAGGGAGTTTGTCAAAGAAGACCCAACAACCAACTCTAAAGCCTTGGAAGCTATCGAGGCATACCCAAACAATCCTCAAACCTCACCGAACCGCCAATATGCTCAAGTCTACAAATGTTCAGTGGTCTTCCATCCTCACCAGTCTCTACAAGCTACAATGGACTCCTCTGAATGCAGTGGCTACATTGGCTCGTGCATCCTCATCTCGGCTTGGAATCTTGGGCCCGAGAATGACCGCTCTTGAAATTTCACAAGCTAATTTGGAAGCAAAAGTCACCGGTATTCAAACCGACACCTCGACATGAAGGCCATGATCACCGAAATTTATCAAGCCTTCAAGGGTCAAGCAGCCCGCCCCCTCAAAGATAACACTAACTCTTGCCCTCACCGACGCCACAGTTGAGGGGGAGAATATTGTCAAGAAACTCCTCTTCACACCGAGGGGAGCAAACATCATCTCTCCATAGCTCCCACATCAACATAACCACCACCACAAGAACTCCCATCTCATCCATCCCACCAACATCATCATCAAAAACACCGCGCTTATCACAACAACACCACCCTTGGTTGCATCATCTTCTTCGTGCCGGGACAAAGGCAAAGGCATAATGACGACCGCCGAGCCGAGAAGATCCCCTATAAAATCGCATGACATCAATAACTGTTCACACCTCAACGGTGAGTAAACATCTTGCTAAGAAGAAAGAAGATTGAAACTAGCCGAGGAAGAGAAAAAGAACGAGAAGCACCGGCAAAAGTAGTCACGAAGAAGCCGAGAATATGGGATTAGATGCAAGCAAGCTCCCAAAGGGTCGCAGACAAAAGTTCAAGGATGCTCAGTCGCCAAATGGCCGCAATGAGAAAGCAAGATGAAGAAAAGAGAAAGAAAACTCAAGCTCTCGTGAAAAGCGAATTGAGGAATACAATCGACAATGAGCGGCCGAAGGCTTCCTCAAAAAATCATCGATGTCAAGATTATTCCCAACACCATACCATTGGCTATGAATGTTTACAGAGGGATGACAAAAGACACTTTGAGGTTCATGATCCTTAAAATTCTGACTTTGGGATCACCGAACTTGATGAACTTGGTCCGATCATTGGTAAGAAGCAAAATAAGGTGGTCAAGGAGTCGATGAAGATGCTCAAGAAAAGATATGAAAGGCCGAGGGATGCACCATTCAACTAGGAATTCACCGCCTTTGAGCACCTCAAGGATCTCAACCACAAACTTCCACCGCAAAAGGAAGAGAGTTGAGTTCCAACCCGAGATTAAAGTGCCTGACCTGAGTGTAATAGGGAGCTACCAAGGAGTTAAATTTGTGAATTGTCTAGTGATTGAAGAGCCCGAAGAGGGCTATTTCACATTGATGTCTATGGAAACCCAAAGATTTCAAAGATGGAGTGATATTGATCAGCCGGTGTAGCCGCTAATGATCGGCTATATTCCACCTGGCCTCTCGATCCAATCCCCAAAGAAATATCGATTCGCCAAGACCTAAATGCCAAGATAAGAGACCATCCCGACAGAGAAACACTCATCACCAAAAGGTCAAGCTTGAAGCATTGGGAATCCATCCGACCGACATCATTTTGTTTTATCTTTTGTACTAGTGATAGGAACTATGTAATCCGATCAATAAACGATGTATGTTTTACTCATTTACTCAATGTTCCTTATTGTATTCATTAGTACATTCAGTGTAGGAAGAAGCCATTTGCTCACTTACATTGATCAACCACTTAGGCTATTTGTATATCCAAATAGGGGAGATCTGGGTTCGTAAAATACCCAAACCCCTTACTCTAGGATTTGAATAGAAAATAGCCCAAGTACTCATCCGTTAAACACAATCAGTCATTGAAAGTGCATAGCCGCCAAAGTGAGTCATCTTTAGGATACTCAAGACGAGGCAATGAAGAAGTCTCCACTCAAGTAAGGCGGAACTTAAAGGGTGAAGATTGAGTCAAGAAGAAGATGATGGATTCAGTAAGTGATGACAATAACTCATCAATCCCTAAGACTCTCTCCAACTACTTACAATGAAGACAAACTCAAGAAGAAGACTCAAGGTTAAACAGATCAAGAAAGCGGATGACAAGGCGAGAAGTTTGAATCAGATAAAGAAGTCCTTATCAACATAATTCAACTTTCCCCTAATGGCTAACTTACAAGCTCGTCATCACCGAAATATGGAAAGCGTACCTTGTCCTTTACTTAGAATAGTCTTTGTAAATGCAGAGACAAAATACATCAAGATTTTGGCTTCGTATGATGTCGATTTGTCACTTAGGAAAGAGTTAAAACTCATACATGTATAAATAGCATAAGAGATGGAGTGAAAAGATTAAGCTTGTGAATTGTAAAACACACATACACGCAAGCCATCTTTTCACTCCTCCAAATACAATTTAGTTTCTGAGATAGCTCAAAGGTGAGCTCTAAGAGTTGTGCCTCGGACTTAGCCCGAGCTAGAGAGGAGTCACCCAACTTTGTCATTTCAATCCCAAGTACTATTCCGCAAGTACTTGGGTAACGGATTCTTTGTTGATTTATTTCTAATAAGAATATGATGTTGAAAATTACTTAGTGTGTTTTCCTTATGTTAATTTCAGTCATAGTTCACTATTAACTTGTTTTATAAACTTAAACTGTTTTTAACGATAGTGAACGGGGAACAATATTATCAATAAATTGGTTTTCTAAAATGTGTCGTTGCCAAAGATGATCCATAAGATCTTGTTGAAAATTTGCGTGTATTGTTTTATCACACAATTATTTGGTTTTCTTCCGTTGCACTTCGCATCTCTCAAACCATTCTCGTTGTATATTTGGTTGCGGACTAATATACAACTCGTTGAATTCACTTATCGCATACTGTGCTTTTGAATTTTCATAATCATGTTATGCAATATGATGCACGTGTACATGAGTCTTCGTAGCTTGTTTATAGTCCAAGCACACGCCGGTTTTTGTATAATTCCCCAACGTCCTTGGAGGACACCAAAAGCTCATTCAACATCCTTTCGTGCACCTTCTTATCGCCCTTTAAAGTTTCCATGTTTCTCGTCTCGTGCCACCGTAATTATTTTGATAAAAATGGGCCATGTTGGGTAAATCCGACCGCTAAATAATACCCTTATTCATACGTAACTTCATTTACTTCAAACAGAACTTCATTTACTTCAAACAGCGCAACATGCGCTTTGTCTTCAAGAAGGTCGTCGAATAATGGATTTTTTTTTTAAAATGTTAAGATCGTTATTCGCACCCGCTACCCCAAAAAATGCATGCCAAATCTACAAATCGTAAGATGCAACAACTTCAAGGATTATAGTTGGATTTTTTTATCACCTCTGCGATATTGACCGTGCCATGATTTCGGACAACTTTTTCATTCCCAATGTATGCAATCAATACTTCCAAGCATACCTGAAAACCCATGAACCCTCTTATGTGTTGTGTATATATTCTGAATGTCATAATAGTCGGGTTTTCTTAAAAACTCGCATTTATAAATCAATAATGCACTTAGTAAAATGATCTAGACAATCGCGTGTACAATGTTCACCCATTTTTAAATATTCATCAAATGCATCGGACGTTGTGCCGTATGCCAATTGACGTATGGTGGAAGTGCATTTCATAATTACACTAAAACTCATTATACCCGTACAATCGAATATGACTTTAAAGAAACCAAAATGTTCAGGAAGAGGATCGTTAATTTCAATATAAGTTTCAATACCTTGTACTCTTTTGTAAAAATAGTTTCTTGTTCATACGATAGCGACACCTAATATAATACTCCGTACATTTTGGATTATCACCAAAATAGTCGTCTCACAAACGTTGTTCAACAACATCACGTTCAGGGTGCATCGACGCACGCGTAAGTGAAGTTTGAGCTTGAACTTGCAACGATTGGTGATACTGATAAGCTTGTGTCATAAAAAAATATCAGTTTCATTATCGACGTCGGAAAAATTAGCATATGCTTTATCGAAATTCATTTTTGGTTTAGAGAATGTGTTTTGTGGCAGAGATAATTAAAATTGTTGTTTTAGAATTCATTATTTATCACGAGAATAAACTTCTACCCTTATATTTTGAATCGGTATAACCTGAAAAACAAATTAACCGAAACTTCCTTTATGGAATGGGTATCATGAGAATAAACTAACCGAAAGATGTGTTCAAAACGGTTAGAAGTTCAAGATAATATTACTACAATTGATTTAGAAATTTCCTTTATTAGAATTTATAGTTAATCAACTAAAATAAATTTTATGAAAAAAATCTGAAAGTAAGGTTGAATGCAGTAGGACTAAATCGTCACTCGATCGAGGCATAGGGCGATCGATGTCATGTCGATCCCCTTGATGTGGAGCCAATCGATCGCCAGGAAAAATGCATGAATCGTTCGTGTGGACGATCGATAAGAACAAAGCAAATTATACTCCCTCTTTGTTGCTAGCCGTTGAAGTCCAAAAAAAAAAAAATATATAACCGTTTGAAATCACAAATTTTGGACCGTTTGGTTTAAAAAACACTACTAAAACTATCCTATAAATACACAACTTATTTACACACTAAACTCACAAATCTCACAATCCTCTCTATAAAAAATCTCACAATCCTCTCTATCAAAAATGTCTAAGAAAACACCACAAACCAAAGGCCGAAAATCCCGCTTTGGCACAAACGCCTCGCATATTTTAACACCGGATCCAAATTTCCGGTGCTAACCTGTGTCTCACCAAGAATCAATTTCCAACCCCCGAATATCAATCCCAACAAGCTCCACAACAACAACCTAACAATCCATTTTGTATGAATCGCCCATTTGTTCCATCGATCAAAACATCCACCACCACCAACAACAACAAAGCTACTCCCCGCCGGCAAACCAATCTATGTATGGGTCACCCAATGCGGTACCGCCCAACAATGGATTCATCAACGTCTTCATATTCAAATTGTCAAGTATATTCTCCTTAATCAGATCAATCTTGAGGGTTTTGATTTCGATGACCAACTATACAACAATCCTAATTTTATGCCGGAACCGGATCGGGTTATCCGGCCAAGAGTATTACTGCCGGGTACCGATTCGCTCATGGATCGTATCACGATTCGGTTAACCTTGATGACGTAGAAGAAGAAGAATGTCGAGAAGAGACGTCACCGGTCAAACCAAAGAAACGAGCTACAAAGGAAAAGAAGAAGGGCCGAGAAAGAAGCCAAGAATGATTCGCCGCTTTGGTCCAAAGAAGAAGAGATCGCCATTTGTACAACGCTGTGATGTATCCGAGAATAGTGTAACCTAAACAACCAAACCGCTAGAGGATTTTTGGCAAAGTTATTGATTACTTCGAAGGAGGTTGGTGCGTAAAGAACCTACAACTCTATCATTACAAAGTGGAAAAATAGGATTCGGCCCTAGAGTTGGTCAATTTTGTGCCATTTACAACAATGCTCTCGGGAATTACGGTGGTGAGAATGACTCACCGCTTATACACGAAGCGCAGTGATGAATACCAACTAGTGTGTGGTCATCCGCTTGTTTTGGAGCATTGTTGGCGATTTTGAGGACCATCTCGCTTGGAAGGATAATGAGATGCCTGCTTTTAAGCCATGATGATGGTCGCAGAAAAGCAAGGACTTCAACCGACTCGGATGTGCACTCGGATGCTTCTCTGCGTCACAGCCGATAGACCAATTGGTCGTGATACGCAAAGAAGAATAAAAGAAATCTTGGAGTTTTCAAAGCCGTGATTATGGAAGGTGTTGCCTTAGAAATGGGGCAAGATCAAGTCCAAGGCATTAGGGCGTAAGGAGTTGCAGACCGCACTATGGTTTGAAGAAAGAAGAGCTAGAACAACGGCAATTCGAGTTGGAGATTGAGAAAAGAGAGAGAAAGGGAAGACAAAAATTGACACTAGAAGAACGAAAACTTGAATTAGATCGAAAAAAGAAATATGATGCAGATCTCATGTTCTATTGCACGCCAATCGACGAATCTTTGCCCGCAAGCAACAACAAACAATGCAGAAACTCAAAGAGGCGATCAAGGCACGCCACAACCTAAATTTTTAATAAGTGTTGTAATGTTTCAATAACTTTCGTAATGTTTTAATTTTATTTGAATTATTATGTAACGTTTTAATTATTAATGAAATTTTATTTTGTGTTAAAAATGTTTAAAAAAAAAATGAAGTTGGTCGCCCTTACTAGGGCACCTAATACCAAAGATTATTTGGAGAGAGAAAACCGACGTGGCAGAAAAGGAAAATGGGGATTGAATCCTACTAGCAAGCACCTAAAATCTTTCGGTACTTGTCGATCCCCCTCCATCTAAAATTTATTTATTTCAGATAATAAATACATATTTTAAGAAAACTGGAGCATTATATTTTTCAAACAGTCAAATATCATCCACACTTACTAAAACTTATTTTGATTGATTGAAACAAGAAATAAACAATTATTTTGAGAAACTTTAAAATAAAAAACTGAACGCTAATTTTGACACGATAAAGTATTAAAAAAAAGTTGCTAATAAGCTTAACAATAAATAACTACTACATCCGTCCCATAATAATTGTCCACTTTGACATTTTTAAGTCTCTTTTTGATCATAAATATTTTTATTTGTGTAATACAATACTTGGTGAAAAATATATGAAAAGATTGGGTTTTAAATGTATTTTTACTTGATATAATTTTCATCAAGTATTATATAACACAAATAAAGATATGAATAGTCAAAGTTGAACAAAAAAGACCAAAAAAATTCAAAGTGGACAATTATTATGGAACGGAGGGAGTATTTACTTAACTCTTTTTAAACCCATTTGTTTCCTATCACAATTCACATTCAAAAGACTTCTTAAAGCAGGGTGTAGTAACGCACCAACGTGACACTTTTTTAGCTTGAGCCAAAGCTAAGCAACTATACCCCTCCTCATGCGCCAAAGAGCAAGTGAGTCCACCGGCTTGCGCTTGCGCCAAAAAAAGGATTTTGTGATTTTTAGTTGTTTTATGTGTTGAGTTTGTGTCTTAATTGAGTTTGGTGGGTTTCAAAAGTGATATTTTGGCTTGAGAGACTAGAAAAAAGGTTTTTGGGTGTGTGAGTATACCTAGTGGTGTCATAAAACCCGACCCGACCTGAACCTCAATGTGACTATATGGGTCGGGTTACTCGGGTTCAAAATTATATTTGGGTCAACCCGAATGACCTTAGTTCTAAATAGGGTCTGGTTCGGATATGTTTTTATTAGCCTCAACCTGAATTGACCCGACCTGACCAACCCGAATGGATTAACACTTTTACAATGTAAAAATATTGAAGAAAGCCATTGTTTTAATAATTTTAGATATACTTGGTTTGATCCGAACCTGAATTTACCAGACCCGAATTGACCCGAACCCGACTAACCCGGGTTCTAAATACGGTCGGGTTCGGGTATGTATTAAACCTTGTCCCGAATTGACCCGAACGCAACCGGATTGACCTGAATAACACCCTTATGTGTGAGTGATAAGAAAATGAAGATGAAAATGATGATATGACATGACGTGACACCGTTTTTAAGTTTTGGCTTTGGTGACTACGCCTCTTGCTGTTAGACTAGTTTTTATGTATGGTAAAACACCACCTCTACATTACCTTCCACGTGTCAAACCCCATAAAAGTCACCCACATCACACGCGGTGATGGGTTTTTTGGGTACATAATGGTGGTGAATGCCACCCATATAAAACCAAAGAAAAATGGGCTTCTATGTGTGTTTTATTGTTATTTATTTGGTTTGTGAGTGTGTAGATATATTATGAAGTACGTTAGCGACCATAAAAATTAAAAGGTGATTGATTTTGTGGTGTGTTGAATGTTGATATGACGTTGATACAAAGATGAAAAATGATTAGCATACTTAAAATGCATGACTAAAAACTTGCTTAAGAAAAAGATAATGACAAGTGAAAGTTTCAACTTACACTTAGGGGGTGTTTGGTTGGGGCATATTGGGGGATATTGGGGGATATTGAATTTGAATTTCTTCAATATTGTGTTTGGTAACAAATGAAGTAATTTACAATTACTGAATCACAAAACTGGATAATTGATTTCCAAAAAAGCATAATTTTAATTTACTTTGGAAATTTTTTATAAACTTTTTTCTTATTGTTTTTTATAAACTTTTAAATAGAATATATTTATGTTTTTTTATAAACTTTTTTATAAATTTTAATAAACTTTTTTATTTTTTTATAAACTTTTTTATAAATTTTTAATAAACTTTTTTATAATTTTTTATAAACTTTTATAAATTTTTTATAAATTTTTATATTTTTTATAAACTTTTTATAAACTTTTTTTATAAATTTTATTTATAAACTTTTTTTATAAATTTTTTATAAATTTTATTTATAAATTTTAAATTTTTATTTTTTTATAAATATTTTAATTTTTATAAACTTTTTATAAACTTTTTTATAAATTTTTTATAATTTTACAAATTTTTTTTATAAATTTTTATAAATTTTTTATAAACTTTTTTTATAATTTTTTTATAAAAATTTTTTATAAACTTTTTATAAACTTTTTTATAAACTTTTTTTTTTTTAAAAATTTATAAAATTTTTTTATAAATATTTAATAATTTTTATAAACTTTTTTTATAAAATTTTTTATAAATTTTTATAAATTTTTTATAAACTTTTTATAATTTTTTTATAAACTTTTAAATAGAATATTTATGAAATTTACATTTAAAAAATAAAAAATATTTATAAATTTCTCACAACCAACGCTGAAGCTGTATTTTAAATTCAAATTTTAAATTCTCAAAAATTTAAATTTGCTAGAATTTAAAATTCCGGAATTTAAAATTCCCCCAACCAAACGGCCCCTTAACGTTTTATTTTACCCGAACAATTATTGGTTCATACCATAATTAAGCAAAAAGTAATTGGAGTAAATACATTAAGAGGGTAAAAAGGTCAGAATATTTTTAAAGGAGTGACCCACTTGATAGTTGATACCTAGAGAAGGGGGGATGGAAGCAGGGAAAAAAGCCATAAAAGAAGTGGATGGACACACGTGCACACCATTATTATACTCCTACTTTACAAAGAATCATCTTTAATTTAAGAGAAATGATAGATAGCCTAAACTTAAGCTTAATTTTAGGCTTAAAAATAAGTGTCATTATTTTAATGATTATAAAATAAGTGAGTTTTTGTCTGCAACCACTAAGATGATGCCACTTATTTTTAGGCTTAAAATTGGTCTAAGTTTATGCTTCTCTATCATTTCTTTTAATTTAAAATTAATTTACTAATTTATAAAATTTTATTCTAATCATTCTTGCTTCAAAACAGGGTCATGTTCTTTTTAAAATGACCAAATTAGCCATCTCATGGTAACCTAAATAAACTCAATTATTGTAAGAAACAGGAGCACCTAACCTTATCAAAGACAATGAAAAAGGTAGGTCAACTTCTTTTTAATTACTTCACCAATGAAATTTAAACCCAAACTACCTTTTTAATATCATGACAATTCTGTCTAAAAGAAACAAGTTTAGTTACAATATATTTATTTTTCGTAAGAGTGGTATAAAATTCCTTTTCTTTAAAGATGGTTGGCTGTAAACATTTATACATAAATTTGTTATGCAAGTACAAATCGAATAAGTTTAAAAAAGACAAAAAGATAGTAAAAAGAAACAAACAATAATGATTAAATTCTAAAAAATGGAAAACAAGTTACGCGTTTGAACATGATTATCGATTTACAAACTATAAAAAGTCTATCGTTTCAATCTACATATTTATATAATTTTTTGTATGAGCTTGTATGCTAAGATTTTAGTATAAATTTTTAAAGACTCAAGGATAAAAACCCGACATCAAAACACAACATGAATCATATGATTCACCAAAACATAACCAATCTCGAAACACTTCAGACTCACATCAAAACAATAACTCCCACAACAAGAACTCCACCCCACATTCATGCCATTGGCAAGCCATCTTTTAATAATGGCAGGAACAATGCCCATTTGGTGTGAGCTTTATAAATGCAATGTAAAATAATAAGTTGAATCATTCAATGAGACAAGTGAAATTCAGGTGCACATATTAAATATCCCATTTCATGAAACAAAAAAGAAAAAAAAAACTATAAGGGTATTTTAGTATTTTCATAACTAAGCCACCACCCTATATATATGGTACCACCTTTTAGCTTATATTTCCAATAATAACTGTGTACTTTTTACATACAAAAGAACTAAACAAAATCTTGTAACAAGTCATTCAAGTGTTTGACTTTTAAAGTGGTGCTACTACTAACATTTTTTATAAAATCTTTGTATAATTTTTATAAAAACTTAACATAAGTTTTTATAAAAAAGTATGAGAGGTGTGAATGATGATAGCTTGGTGATGGCAATCCAGACGGCTGCTGAGAACAGAGGAGGTCAATATTCTTCATCTCAGGTAAAAAAGATATGATATAAAGATGATTTTTTTTATTTGATTGTGGTGTATTGGATTATATGCTTGATGGGTTTTTGTTTTTGATGAATCTTGTTCATGGGTTTTTGTTTATTTTGATTTTTGAGTATTAAGATCTTGGGTTTTGTTGTTTGATCACTTTTGTAGTTAAAGATCTTGAAATATATTACTTTATTTATCTATGTGTATATATAATTTTTAAATATTTTATCATCTTACCATTTCAAGTAAGATATTACAAAATGCATTTTTTTAAAATTGTGTGTTTGTGAAATTTGTTAAATTTTGAAGTATGTTTGTTTTTAGTGGAATTATGGTCATTTTATAGAAATTAGTGTGAAGGGTATGCTAATGAACAAACACTAGTTAAAAATAAATATATAAAGGTTGAAATTCTGGGAACTGAATGAATTAGTGTTGGATATAAAAATGGTTCATTAGATCAGAAGTGTGAAAATGTGAAATTTTGATCACTGAGAATAGCTATTGGCAAACATGGTTTGACTACCCATGCTTAAATGATAGGAAATTGAACTTTTGATGTTGGATTCTTATCGATTATTTAGATTACATTGGGTTGTTCTTATAGTTATAAGTAGGGAGGTTATTCGAATTTTGACTTGATATGATGTATAAGCTTTGGTTCTTGAAATGAGAAATGACCCAATTTTTGAAGAATTTGAGTTGTTATGTTTTGTTACTTATGATGTTGAAATGGGCCTCAAAGAGGATCCTGGTTTGTGACCTATGTATATCATAGCAGCTTAAGTTATACCAAAGTTTTAGGATATGCACATGCGTACCCAAAGTATCATGTGGGTCCGCATTATATAATGCGACAGACCCGCATTGAACCAACGGGTTCAGTAGAATAAACTTCAAATGTGTTGTCTCTTAGTTTGTAATTTTGATATATGTTTGTTATGAATATTTTGGGCGCATAAACTTAATTTCTAATGTTGATCGGTATTATGCAGAAAAGAAGATGGGGAAGCTGTTTTAGCATTTCATGGTGTTTCGGATCTCAAAAGCCAAGCAAAAGAATTGGTCACGTTGTTCCAGACCCTTGTTCCTCAAGACCCGATCCCCCAACAACCTCAAACATGTCTCAACAACCTTCAAGAGTTCTTCCATTTATCGCCCCACCCTCTTCCCCTGCTTCTTTCCTTCACTCTGAACCACCTTCTGTATCTCATTCACCAGGTGGCTTCCTATCCTTCACATCTGTATCCGCCCACATGTATTCACCCAGCGGGCGACCAAACATTTTTGCTATAGGCCCCTACGCCCACGAAACCCAATTAGTGTCACCACCAGTCTTCTCTACATACACCACTGAGCCATCAACAGCGCCATTTACACCACCGCCTGAATCCGTTCATATGACTACACCTTCTTCACCAGAGGTCCCATATGCTCGGCTTTTGGAATCAAGTAACCAAAATAACGTAATACCTTATGAGTTTCAGTCGTATCAGTTATACCCCGGAAGCCCAATGGGACAATTATTATCACCAAGTTCGGGTTTTTCCAATTCGGGCGCGTCGTCTCCATGTGGGCCCCACTTTCTTCAATTTCCCACGAGTGGAAAGGTGTCACCTTGCCCATGGGAACCACAATTGGGTGGTAGGACTGAAGATCCGCAGCACTTCTATGATCATAGAGTTTCGTTTGAGGTGACACCGGAACAAGTTGTTAGATGTGTCGAAAGAAAACGGTCTGCTGATGTGGCAAACAGTCATCAGAAGCATAGATCAACCACCACACTTGGATCTGTTAAAGAGTTCAACTTTGATAGTATGGATGGACCTGAATCGGATTGGTGGGCGAGTGAGAAAGTTATTGGAAGGGAAAACGGATCAATTAAGAACTGGTCTTTTTTCCCAATGATGCAGCCAGGTTTCAGCTAATGATTCGAGGCCAAGAGATCAAGAAACCAAGAATCAGAAGCAGATAGTCATGACCCTTTTCGGGTTGGTGTTCCTACACAGAAAAGACGATCTTTTTCTACCAAAAAATTGGCTTGGAACCTAACACTATCATATATATATAAGATACATAATCTCATCAGTACCTTTGGTGTATGTTAAAGAGTAGGAAAACAAGGCTCCGGTTCATGATTCAAACCTGTGAGCTTGGACTTTACTGTTGTAGCTCACTGATCATAATTCTGACCTTTAACAACCAGTTTTTAGATATATGAACACCAACAATTGCTAAAACAGTTTTCCTTATGTAATCGTTACATTGTACTTAACTACTACTCCAATAGTAATGCATTGTTTACCAAGTGTATTATGATCCATAGGAAAAGATCAAGATCCTGTATGTGACAGACACCACAATGTGAAGATGGTTTTCTTTCTAGTCAATGATGTTTTATGTCTTAATACCGTACTATGTGTATTACTAAAATTTATTCGGCTATGCAAGAATATGTGTTTCACACTTTCATCCTTCAGATGTAGCTTTCATTTCCTTTCAATGGTTGGTTGTTAGATTCGAGCGTCAAGTGTATGTTTTCAACCCTGATCTAGCCAGAAACAACATCGCTGTATTGACTCAAAACGCTTGGTATTTTCGTATTTGACTCGAGCCTCAAGCATCAAGCATATGTTTTGGCATGGTGTGACATTACTAGTAACTTGGCCTTGTCTATATGTTTATAACTTTCTCAGACTATTTTTTTGTTAATATTTGGAGACTTGGGCTAGACGTAATAGATACATTTAACACGCGTTGTCCCTCTATATTCATACCCTCCCCGTGGGTCTTGTTAAAACACCTCTCCCCAACCGATGCATTGTTCCTTTGATTTTGTGAGAACTGGGTTGTGCAGACGGTAGATGAGCGAGTTATGTGGTGAGAGAAAATCATTTTACAAGTACATGTAGCATTGTCTATATTTTATGCTTACGCGACACGCAGGGAGGTGTTATGCATACCCTCCCTTCCTAGCCACCTTTTACCCTCATGACTCACTTTTTTACTCTCTCTACTAATGTAATAAGGCAATTTTTTTATCTGTTTCAATTTCGTATTTTTTGTTTTTCATCCATTTATGTTTAGTATTTTTTTGTCTAACTTTATAGTTTGTATTCGTAGTTTATAAAAAAACAAAATTATAAAAATAAAAATAAAAATAAAAATAATATAAAAAAATTAGGTGGGGGGAGGGGTACCAGTAAGCTATTACATATTTGACCCCAAGCCAATTGATCTTGACTCTTCTTATAATCTTTTTAGTATTGATGTTGGTGATTGAGTGAAACATATGTGTAGCTTAATTAGCAGTGGTGATGTTGGTAGCCATTATACCAAAACTTATAGTAGCTTGACTAAGCTCTTTCACCGCTGATTTACAACAGAATAGGTCTTCCCACCTAGAGATCGAGACCATTTATAAGTTATGTATACGTAAAAATAGGACCCACCAAACTAGGTCCGAACAACCTTGGGTCAAAAAGAAGGAATAAAAAAGTCTTGAAAGCGAAAATTAGAAAGCATGGCTTAGTTCTCGACCGGCATGGAGGCTCAGAGTTCTCGATTTAAGTGAAAATACATGACATCGATGATTGCGAGAAGACTTTTTATTTACTAGTGATCAGTATAAGTCGCTGCGTCCAAAACAGGATTAAAAATAAAGAAAAAAACAAAGTACGCGAATATTTAGTCGTGACGAGGAAAACAAAATGTACCACGCAATTGATAAATAATGAAATAATATAAAAGTGCAAAATTCACCTTTTTGATATTTACAAATTTTTATATAACAAACTTTATTCACAAGTATTTAGCAATATTTAATTCGAAAATAAAAAATATATCGTCAAGAAGTTTTGGATTACAAACAAAACGTATTCAATATCGATATGTTTTTATGTACTAATGATTTTATAAAAAATGTTAAAGTTTGATATATTTTTTAAAAACAAAAGTAAACTTTCAAAAAATATTAAAGTTTGTATACGAGTTATGCTAGACCAAGGCTCGAGTCAGGTGCTTAACAACAACTCATAATCAGAGAAGATATTGAATTTTAATTTGAATTTATAAATCCTCGCTTCATTGATTTTTAAATTTAAATCAAATATAGTTATGATTTATTCAAATTCAAAATTAAAATCAAAATCCAATCACTTATTTATACATTCTACCGTAGCCAGTTGGCGACACACAACTCAGATACCAAACTTTAATGAAATACCTTTTATATATATTCGCCTAATTTCACAACCATAAAAAAATTCAGAATATCAAAAAGTTAAGGTGAATTTTGCACTTTTCTATATTATTTATATTTATTATCAAATCAGACGCTGGCTGTTTTTCCCAATAACGACTAAATATTCATGACCAAAGCTTTTTTGCTTTGAATCTTCATTAAGCAGAAATGACATCAATGTTTTAAGCACTTTTTTCGCCACCAAGCAATCCTTTTGAGTAAAATGTAAAGTTTTACCCTCCAGAAATGCATTTATTGATCCTCTCATGTAATTTTCACTTTTAAAAAAGAAGACCCAATAACCAAGATGGTATTATTGTATTAATAAAGTACTACTGTACTAGTACTATATTCTTACTTTTATTGAAAGTTACATTTAGCCCCTCTAACTTATCTATAGTCCTATCTTAATACCCTTCACGAAAAGCCATAAGTGCAAAGTATTTACATATTTGAAATATCACACTCTCTTTTGTTTGGTAAATAAACATTCCAATTGCAACATGTATAATTCTTCTACTAAATCTCATAAGTTCTTCTAGCAAAAATAGAAACACATATTCATTGTTTAGTAAGAAAAGTACAAGTTACTAATTTGCCATGTATTTAATTTTTACGCCAAACATTAATGACTTCGCTTAGTTGCAGTGGGTGGGGTATCAAACGGAACCAACGGCTCGAGACCCGACTAATTCAAAAGTTCGAGACGGGACCGGACCGTATGTGGTCGGTCCGCCCAAGGCAAAATAGTAGGTTTGGGTCCGACCGACCGGACCAAGACCGAATTCAAATTAGCCTAAAGTCACCGGGACCGGACCGAATTTATCGGTCCGGTCCGGCTCCCGAAAATCCGGTCCGCTCGAGTGGTTTGTCGCTAGTTGAGAAACATGCTAACTGTTGAACTTGTTAAGTATTCAAAGCATTGAACCGCTTTCAGCTATGAAAGTTGAGCACTCTAATTATGAATCACTTTAACCTTTTTTTCATTCATATATAGATGAATTTTTGTTAAATTAACAATTACGTCAAATTAGACCCGACCTAACCCGATCCGACCGTAATTTGATTGATTAGTTTTTTTCGACTCGAGGCACGAACTTTAGTTTCTACAGTTCACCATTCAAAGCTCTTTCACAAAATCTAAACTGAAAACTTCTAGAAAAAAAAGGGATATTGTGTGAAACATTTATTAGACCACTTACATGGACTTTTCGTATGCATGTGAATGGTCACGAATCTTGGAATGTTGGGATGGTTTCATGGGCCGTGACGTCAAAACTTTGGTCTCAGAAATTGGTGAGGATGTTTCTAAGAAAAAAACCAAACAGAAGAATTTGCACGAGTTACTACTTATTATTCTAGTCAAAGTCAATAACTCATAATTAGACCATGAGATTATCTGAGATTTGACAAATAATAGGATATTATGATTTTATTACTTGTGATGCCATCTTTATCACATGTTCTAGATAAAGTATGTGACACTATTGTTGAAAATAATGTAGCTCTCACGCAATAACGGGGCCGGATTTTTTTTCCTTCCCAAACTAAACAAGTCATATAGCTAACGGGAAGTGATCGAGACATTCTCAAAATTTATTGGCACGATTATAAGCAGTTAAAGCAGGTTATATGTAATACAACCGCTCTGAATGACAGAAATGTCAATAAATTTTAAAAATGTGTCAATTATTTCCCATAACTTAAACATCAAATGTAAACCTTATACATGAAACGATGCGAAGCTTATACAGTAAAAAATCTATAAATTAATAACCTCGATAAAATTAATAATTTGTCTAATTCCAACTTGGGACCGGTACAAATTTGGACACCAATCGATAAAATAATAAGATAATAATTTTTTTAAAACCCTAGTGTATATATATAAGTCTCAACCAAACTATAAAATAATAATTACTAAAAAATTCCATATTTCTTCAATGCATTATTCATTAGTTTACATTCATTAATTTCTTTATTGCCTTTAATACAAAAAAAATGTTAACTAGATTTTTTTTTTTTTTTACATCTCTAACTAGTATACATTGTAACTACTATATTGGATTTGAAAATTTAAAGGTTATACGTAAAAACTTTTTAAATTAGTAAATTATTAATTTATCGATGTAATAATATATCGTTAAATTAATAAAATACCCTAGTCTCAACCTCATTAATTTATTGAGGTTTTTAATGTAAATAGCAATGTGATTGCGTCTATTGAAAAGGGCTTAGCACCTTCCATTTTATAATAACAATGAGATAAATAAACCTTCGTTGCACCTTTTTATTTTTAATAATACCTCTGTGTCAGCAAAATAATATTTTTTGTTCTTCATTTTATGATGTTTAGTATTGGCGTATTCAAGTTAAAAGAAATATCATTTTTACCCACACATTTAATATACTAATTAAATGCTCTTTGAAAATAATTTAAAGATAAAGTCAAAAAATAGGAAAATGATAGATTATTACTTTTATTTGTTGTAAATGGACATTTTCTGTTTAAACAAACTAGAATAGTAATGTGAGTAATTAAGATCGAAGGAAGTATAAGACATGGTTAAGGTTGTAAGCTAGAATAGTTCGGTGAACATTTCATGATCCGTTCGGTAGAAAGTTCGTTTATGTTCGTTTATTTATTAAATGAATCAATATGAACAATATTTTACGTCGCTTAGTTAAACGAATCGAACATAAATAAAAGTCAGATCCTGCTCATTTTTACGCTCACGAACGTCCCCATTACGATTCGTTAACATTTATTTATGTTCATTTATTTATCGAAAATTCACAAAAATACCCAATGTTTCAAACTTATTTCATAAACTACCCAATTCTTTCCTCAAAAACCAAAAGTACCAATGAAATCCGGTGGACCCTTTGCGAATTTTTATAAAATATCGAATTTTTAAAATATTTCTTAAGAATATCGAAATTTTTTTGATATTTTTAAAAAATATAAAAAAAAAATCAAAATTTTTCGATATTTTTGAAGCAAAACCCCCAATTCTAAAAAATTAGCCAATTCAAACCAAACCCTAATTAAAGAAACACTAATTCGAAATTTAATCTTGATTAACATAACTTTTGTATGAATAAAACGTACCAGAATTGAAATTTTTATCCATGATTTGTCCCTAAATAAAGAGAAAACTTGCCGCGGGAAAACCTCAATTCGAAAAAAAAAATCCTTAATACGCAGAGTTTAATGATTAAAACCCTTTTGCGGATTTCATGTGTTTTCTCTAATCCCTTTGCGAATAAACCCTTTGAGAAAAATAGTCGTATGTTTCACTTGAAAAAGCGCAAGTTCTGTCAGTTTAGATATAAGATATACGGAGTAAGTGTTTTTAAAATATTGATTTTTTTTTTAATAAATTCAAAAAAAATCGATTTTTAAAAAAAATATTGATTTTTTTTTTAATAAATATCGAAAAAATGTCAAATTTTGCGGATTTTATGGATATTTTGGCTTATTAAGAAAAAATGGGTATTCTGTGAAATAGGTATGAAAGATTGGGTATTTTTATGAATTTCCCTTTATTTATTTCTGTTGCTATCTTTAATTGTATAATTTTAAAGTTTGTTTATTTAAACAGAACAACACTTATAAAAGAATATATTGTCCACAATTTAATCAAGATTGTGTTTATTTGTTTATGTTCATCTATGTTCGATCGTTTATCTTCGTTTAGTGTCTTAATGAACGAAAATAAAACACTCATTTTCTTAATAAACGAACATGAACAACAAACTTCGTCCGTTTAAGTGTTCGTGTCCGTTTATTTGTCATGTTAAAATTAAACGAACAAACATAAACAAAGCTTTATTTGTTTTCGTCCGATTCATTTACAGCCCTAAATATCGTGTAAGATAAAAAAGATAAAATGATGTAAGCACGTCTGGCTTCTTTAGTTTTTAAATCTAAAATTTAAAATTTCTTATAAACAAATGCCTTGATTGCACATTTCATAGAAACCAATACAAACCAAGTGACTATTAGAGTAAGGGGTTGATATTCACATCATTTTTTTTTATATTTATATCACACTAATTTTATAGAATGTTTAACTCCGCGCAAGATTTGCGTTCTTTGTTTCTTATGGTTTTAATTACATAAACCTCAGAATTGACACAAAATCGATATTCGAACGGCGACCCACCCAAATAATAATTAAAACCCACAAAGAAATTTTAACCAACGCCTCTCAAGATTTGCTGTATATTCCTATACTTTAATATTACCTATATAAAACAAGAATTAATAATTATAATGTATCTATAAAAAAATGATGTGAGTATTATCACGCATTAAAGTATGAAACACCTAACAACTTGACAACCTAATCATATCATAATTGACAACCTGCCAATTGAAAGGGAATCTTGCAACTAAAATAAGTACTGTAATACCCAACGTTCATTACCAAACGAATACTATGTATTAATTTAACTTTAAACTATAGATGGCACCATTATTGAGACATTTTTTAACTAACAACTTGTAGTGTGTGGAGTTTTATAATGATCTGTATTTTTCACGTTGTTTATGTATCAATCGAATAATAATTAAATTATCATATCATTTTGGTTTTATATGGTTGTAAAGCACCCCACCACTTAGTTTTTCTTATATCATTATTGTGCTCTAATTTTAGTACTAACGTATGTGTCATTTGATTTGCACTTAAATCATACTCCGTAATAGGTATGGGCATGAGTTTTAAAAAAACCAAAGTTTTTTTTCAACGAGATACGTGTAGTGAACAAACAATCTAATTGTGAGTTTTTCGTTGTATATATGCATTGAATTTGTAGAGATATTTCTTTGTTTGTAAAAATTTAGCATAAAATAAGTATGAGTTTTAAAAATAATAATGGATTCGAACTTTTGAAGGTCTTGGCAAGCTCTCATGAGATAAGTTCAAGCTTGGCTAGTCAAAGGTTTGAATTTGGTTAAAACTATGCTCAACTTAAGTTCATAACGCTCAACTTGTTTTTAATAATGTTTTTTCAAACCAACTAAAATTAAAACATAAGATGGTTTAATCGGTGTTTGAAAATTTACTTATTGAACCGCGAACCTTGGCTGACATAGTTTTGGGTTTGAGAAAATCCCCGTGAACCTGGCTGATTAAAACCATTGAATTTAATCGAAAAGTTTACCTCATTAATTAGAAAACCAATTTTTAAACTTTGGTTTAATAAAGAAAGGGATTGTCTAATTAGTACCTAGTTAAGATATTTATTTAAAAGAAATTTATGTTTAATAAATTAAAAATCACAATTAGTTAAGATAATTTATAAGTTTAATAAATATGTATTAAATGTAATTTTTAATTTAAAAATAAGGTTCGTAATGAATTAATACACCTTAACAATAATATTATGAGAACACTTGTTAAACAATTAAAAAAAACCTAAACACCCTGTTGAAAATCAAACAATTAATTTCATATAAAAAGTCATTAGAGGCATCTTCTTCTAGTTGCTTGGAATCTCACCCAAATAAACTAAAAAATAATCACAAAATCTCCCAAAAATCTGGTCCAGCTTGTCAACAAACTACCAGCCTCCCATGTTGACCAGCCACCTTTCTATTTATATAAATTCCATCATTCAACCATCATAACATCATAACCAACAAAACTTTTCTTCACAAAACAACCCATTTCATCTCTTGCAAATTAAAAACATGCCACCTTATTCACAATCAATCTCAATCTCAAATGGCTTCTCCCAAAAATCAAAACCATCTTCCAATATCATCACCATTGATGTTGGAGGAACATTATTTCAAACCACAAAACAAACCTTAACCTTAACAGGGTCCAACACCCTTTTCACAAATCTTTTTAATGAACCAAACACAATACCATTTATAGACAGAGACCCTGAAATGTTTTCCATCTTGTTGTCTTTATTAAGGACAGGCTACTTACCTTCTAAAGCTAAGGATTTTGACATACAAGATATTATATTTGAAGCTAAGTTTTATGGTATTGATCACATGCTTGTTGAATCTTTGTCTAGTGGTTCTCATTTTGAGCCATTTGGTTTAGAAAAATCGGTCGTTTTGCCGCTTAGTGGGAGAGATGTGCCTAGCGCTATTTCGACTACGAAAAATGGGTCTATTTGTGTTGCACATGGTAGTAAGATCACATCTTTTGATTGGTCTTTAAATAGAAAGTCTACAATGCTAACTAGCTTTAGTGCTATTGATTCCATGTTGGCATTAAGCGCGAATGTAGTTGCAGCTGGTGCTACTGATTTTAATGGCCTGCAGATACTTGATATTGATAGAGGATATGTTAGACAAAGTTTGAGCTGGGAAAATGCTACTAAATCCAGCTCAACTGTGCAAGCAATTGGTGTTTCTGATGATTACCTGTTTACTAGCTTTGAGTCAGGACGAAGGAACTCGAATTCGATTGTGATTTATGATGTGAAAGATAGTTTTAAGGTGGTTTCGGAGATAGCGCGTAATGAAATCTTTGGTGCTGATCTTGACTCAGCTATCCCTTCGACGAAATTGAATTGGGTACCTAGTGTTAATTTGTTAATGGCTTCAGGGTCTCATAGTGGTCCTTCAGGTGTTTCGGGTAATATTAAGTTTTGGGATATAAGATCAGGGAATGCAGTTTGGGAGATTAAGGAAAAAGTTGATTGTTTTTCAGATATCGCGGTTTCTGACACCCTTTCGGCTGTTTTCAAAGTTGGTGTCAATTCGGGTGAAGTTTCTTATATTGATTTAAGAAATTTTGGGTCTAGTGCTGCTTGGAATTGTCTTGGTGACGCGCGAAAAGTTAGTACTGGTAAGAAAGAAGGGTTTGGATGTAAAATCGAGTGTCATGGAAACCAAGTGTTTTGTGGCAAACAAGGCGAGTTGGAGTTATGGTCAGAAGTATTGATGGGTTCGTCAAAAAATGGAAAAGATCGAGTCTTTAGGAAGAACATTTTGGGGAGAGCGAAGGATTTGGGTGGAAATAGGATCACGAATATGGGTTTCGGAGGAAACAAGATGTTTGTAACGAGAAAGGATCAGCAATGTGTCGAAGTGTGGCAAAGTTCAGCAAGAAGATTTTGATTTGTTTCAAGTGTAGACACATTGTTATTCTTTCGTTCGTTTAATTGTAAATTGAAATCTGTTTTCTATAGATACTTTGATTACTGCACTATTGCTCTTAATGAAACTAGTGGTCGTTATGGTTTAGGTAATCTTATAATCCAAACATTTGCAAGTTATCTATGGTTAAGTACATAAGTAATAGGATCAATGGAAATATGTACAAAGTTTGGATATTTGTAAGACTAGTAGTAACAAGATCACAAGAAAGACGACAAACGATCCACTCACATCAGCGACAACTCAGCTTTCTAAACACTTATAGTAAGGAGACCGCAATCACAACAAAAAAACAACCTCACAAAAATAAATTAAAACAAAAAGCACACACAAACTTTTATTTTTATGAGTTGAAAAAAAAGCAAGCCTTTAGAAGTTACACTTTTATTTTTGACTTAATTTCAAAATCTCACTCACAAATATACTAGCATGATATATCATGTTTAAATTGAACTTGAAAGGATCTTGATCGATCCGTCTAACTTTTATGCAAAATCTACTTTAGTTTTCACATTGTAATAAATATGTTATGCAACATCCTTCGGGTGTAATTTTTTTTTAAGCATCATTCAACTCTTTTCCATCATTAAATATTGATGGACGAAAAGTCTTAATTGAACAGCTTCTTTTAAAGTTAAAATAAAATCTTTTACAACACATGCATATTATTATCTCAACAAACCAATGACGTATTTTGTCCATCCTTTTCATATGATTAAAATGATTTATGTTCATACCTACATATTTTACCTAACCACGTTTTTTAGACTATTTTATATTGGGCAAATGGAACAAAAAGACATCAAAGTTAGGGTCCAATTCTAATTAAGGTATTCTACTTTTTTTCTTGCATAAAAAGGTACCAAACAAATTTTTTTGACGGATTTGGGTTTTTTACTAACGTTCGTTAACTCATTTCGTTAGTATATTACATGTTTAGTCCTCGAATTTGCAAGTTTCGTTAGTATATTACATGTTTAGTCATTTCGTTAGTTAACTCATTGAAAACGTTCTTAACTCTAAACGCCTAATACCTACAAAAATTGAAACGTTAACCACGTGCTTTTAGGCTATTTTATAGAAAATCAAGAATAAAAATACAATAACTCACTAATGAATTGTTTATTGTTCTAAAAAAGTGATGAGGAGGGACTATAAATTTAAGTGGAATGAAAAGTTGGAATTGATGAGGAGGTACTAACGTTGCCACAGGATTTAGTAATTGTTTTGGAAAATTTTTTTGGATGTTGAATGAAATACTATAATAATTCGAGGACTAAACATGTAAAAAACAATTCAATTTTTTTTTGGATGTTGCATGAAATGATTATACAAATTCGAGGACTAAACATGTAATATACTAACGAAGTGAGTTAACGAACGTTAGTAAAAACCAAACCGCCAAAATTATTGTTGGATACCTTTTATGTAGAAAATTAAAATACCTTAATTGGAAATGAACCCTAACTTTGATGCCTTTTTATGCCATTTGCCCTTTTATATTTCATTATATTAGTGCAGTATTGATATTTATGCTGGATTAACTGAACAAAGTAGTAAGATATAACCAAATCTGATAAGGAAAAAAATAAATAAAAATACTAATCTACAAGGGAACCATGACAAAAAATGGTAAAAAAACTTATCAACCGTTTAAGTTATAACATAGTTTGAAATAAGTCGGTCAACTTATGAGCAAAATGCACGCTGAACGCAAGTGAACCTGTGATTTTGTACGTGAGGCAAAAAATTTTTTGATAAAATTTGTGATAAACTTTAATAAAAAGGTTATAATTTTTTGAGTAAATTGCAAAAATCGCCCTAAATAGTAATAAATTGCACGTTTAGTCCAAAACTTGGAAAGTGCAAAATATCGCCCCTCATGGGAAACTTTGGGGCGCAAATGTCTACGATCAAATGACAAAATACCTTCTCTTTATTACTTTTCGCCATGCGAATGGTCCCCTGTTTACGCAAGATTTTGCAAATTTAGTCTTTTTTTAATTAACAATTAATATTAGTTATTTTTTACTTTGAAACCGAGTACGCTGTTCTTTTTTACGCTTTTGTCCGAGATGCTGTTTGATGCCGTCATTTTTACGCTTTTTTACGCTTTTCCCGTTACGTGCCGAGATGCCATTTTACGACGTTGTTTACGCCGTCCGGTTTACGCCCTATTTTACGTTGTCAGATAAATGCTACTTTAATGAAAATGTGACTATTTTTCCGCGAGCGTCTGATTTTTACGTTGCCCGATGGTTACGCTGCCGATACGCCGCCATGAGAGCCCGCACGTTTACGCCGTCCAAAACGAAATAATGACCAAAACGCTAAAAAAACGGGACGAAAAAGTAAAAAAACGTATTTAAAACGAAAAAACCAATTTAAAACGTGAAAAAACGAATGAAAACAAAATTAGACGAAACGAAAAAATCGGACTAAAACGTGAAAAATGGGACAAAAACGTGAAAAACGTGACGAAACAAAATCTGACAAAACGTAAAAAAATCTAATTTAAAAACGTGAAAAACGATGAAAACGCATAAAAACGAACAAACTGGGACGAAACGAAAAAAGAGACAAAACGTAAAAAAATCGGATCTAAAAGGTGAAAAATGACCAAAACGAAATCTCGGACGAAAACGCAGACAAAAACGTAAAAAACTGACGGCGAACAGAAACGCAATAAAACGTAGAAACCTCATCGAAAACGTAAAAAAGAGACAAAACAAAGCAAATGCAATAAAACGAAAAAACTAATTTAAAACGTGAAAAAGAGACAAAACGTGAAAAAGAACATACTAAAACGAAAAAGCACGAAACCTAAAAATCGCATCTAAAATCGTGTACCAAATTTAAAAACGTAGAAAAACTGAATGAAAACGTGAAAAATCTGAATTTAAAACTTTAAAAACGAATAAAACGTAGTAACTGAATACAAAACGTAAAAAAAACCGGACTAAAACGTAAAAACTGCATCGAAAACGTAAAAAACTACTTAAAACGTGAAAAAATCGCATCAAAACGTTAAAAATCTAACACGAAAACGTAAAAATCGACATTAAATGTAAAATTCAAGACGCAAAACGAAAAAATTAATACTAATACTAATAGTTAATTAAAAAAAAAAAAAAGACTAATTTGCAAAAATCTCATGCACAATTCATTTGCAAGAAACCGAAAAGTAATAAAGAGAGAAGTGGTATTTAGTCATTTGATCTTTGACGCATTTCTATTCCAAAGTTTCCTAATAGGACGATACGCATACTTTCCAAAGTTTTGGGACGAAACGTGCAATTTGGCCATAGTTTAGGGACGATTTTTGCAATTTACTCTAATTTTTTTGTACACTAAAAACTGGTATTTTTTTTAGATTAAAATAGATATATAGGCTTACATCGTTTGATCTAGCGCAATTTAATTTCAGAATGTACAAGACTTTAATAAAATGGTCATAAATTTTTTACACTAAAATTGATACTTTTTGCATAACCACAGGCACCGCCCCTACCAAAAATTATTGTTAGGTACCTTTTATAAAAGAAAAAAGTAGAATACCTTAATTGGAAATGAACCCTAACTTTGATGCCTTTTTATGCCATTTGCCATTTTATATTTCATTATATTAGTGCAGTATTGATATTTATGCTGGATTAACTGAACAAAGTAGTAAGATATAACCAAATCTGATAAGGAAAAAAATAAATAAAAATACTAATCTACAAGGGAACCATGACAAAAAATGGTAAAATAACTTATCGACCTTTTAAGTTATAACATAGTTTTGAAATAAATGGTCAACTTATGAGCAAAATGCACGTGAACAGCAAGGACCTGATTGCATGGGGCAATTTTTTTTTTTTTTGATAAAATTTGGATTTAACTTTAATAAAAGGTCATAATTTTTTTACACTAAAACCGGTATTTTTTAGATTAAAATAGATATATAAGGTTTTACGTTGTTTGATCTTAAGGTGAAAAAAATTTAATTTTTAAATTGTAAGACTTAATAAATTGGTCATAATTTTTTACACTAAAATTGATACTTTTAGTGAAACCATATGCACTAACCTCCTCCATAAGTTTTTACCGCACGCGAACCAAATAGGAAAAATTGAAATAAAAAGAATGATAAGAAAATTAGTCACATATTTTAAATGAGGGAAAGAATTATAAGAAGGAATGCATCTACAGGGGCGGATCTAGGGGTTCACGGAAACTCATGGATATTTGTCATTTGGTGTAAATTTTGGCTAAAAATCTTAATTTCTTTTAAATGAACCTGGTCCCGAAATTTTGTGTCACATAAATGTCTTGTTTAATTAGTCCACTAATATGTTAAAAAAATAAATGTGGTCTTAATTTGTTTATGAGTTTTAATGAAATCAAGACATTAATTAGTTCAATTTCCCCCCTTTATACTCATAGAAAAATTGTGTACTTAACCACTTGATGTCAAGAGTTCGTCTTTGTGCATCTATTTTTCTAGATGCATTTTAGATGAGTTCTGATTTCTTCTCATTTTAATTTTATTTCTCATCTGATCTTAACTCACCAATCGATTACTAAATTCGATGAGCACTTGTAACCTTTTTATATGGCTCGAACAATGACTCGTTTGCTAATTTGTTTTACACTCATCTATACTACTTATAATGCACGAATACACATCACTTTTAATTTTAAGACGTACAAGAAATTAAGCATGATTTACAACACTTTAATGCACCCATTGAATTACAACAAGTAAGATATTGTACAACAAAATAAAGCTGGTGTCATTTTATCACCAAAATTTATCAAAACAACATTAATGCTATTAAAAACACACCTTTACCTAAAGTTAAACCATTTAAGACAATGCACAATAGCGCAACCAATTTTCAGATTTACAACAAAATAAGGATAATGTATAAACAAAAATAAGCATGATGTATTTTCGGACTTATTTTCTAATTTACAACATTAATGCTATTAAAGTATCAGGTATTAATGACTATAATGACTACTACTACTTAGTTAAAACATAAAGTATGCATTTTTAATGCACATAATTTTTGACGCATAAAGATAAAAAGATAGTGTAAACAAAACACCACATTAATGCTATTTAATGTAGTCAATTATTTAACCGGTTTAATAAAATTAATGACAGTTATTAAAACACCTACATAAAAATACAAATTATCAAGCATATTTTACAATAAAAGTAAACACAATTGTGATAAATTTCACTACTACAAATAATAAATCACATTATACAATATTCAGTTCTAATACTAAGCCAAGCTTGCTAGGCCTAATCGCTACGGACTAAAAATTTTCCTCGAGCAAGAATACCTTAATCAATCCGGTTAGAACTCGAATTTAGCACTTATATGAAAATTCTATATCCGTGAAATTTTATTGTTAAAAGAATAATAAACTAAAATACATTATTCATAAAATTATTTCGCAGATCCGCAACGTGCGCCAAGCAATTCTCAAGGCTAGTATGAAATAGGCAAAATGAACGAACCACATGTGCAATAAATAGCCGTTATTACAAAATTATACACTTTTACCAACGTTTTTATTTATTTATTACTCAGTTATGTTTTATATCACAGGTTGTCATGACTCATGACACATGATATTTATACTTGATTCATACGGAGTATATATCAATCTATTGCAGCAAACTTTACTTTGTTTTTACGTAATAACTTGTTAAAAACTCTTATGATAATGTGCTAAAATGATTTAGAAACTATGTGTTATAAAATAGCCTCATGCAATTTGCAGTTTTAATGCTAGAGTTTTGCTAGGCATAGTTCGCTGTATACGTAGAAATTTTACTTATATAAGAAGCTTCTACATTCAATCGTTGGTTAAAATTTGAATTTAGAAGCGATATGAATATTTACGACTGTATTTATTTTCTTCCTACTTGACCTTAGTTTAGTTTCTTTTTTGTTTATGAACAATAATATAAAAAGTAAAATACACCGTTTATCTCCTAAACTTCAACTCAAGCAATACGCGCGATCAAACTTGCGTGCTTCATCGCTATGTTCAAAATATGGTTTTAATGAAAAACAAGTTCTCGATACTAATGCCAAAAAGATAATGCCCGATTTTTACATCAAGTCAGTTTTAACCATACATTTATACTTGTCTTTCAATTTTGATTATTTTCATTGAAATCCAATTATGAAGGTCACTTACAGTTGACAAAAGCTGAATGGAGGAGCCCCTCAAAATGACAAAGAAAAGCAACCCATTCTTCTTGACTCATATCTGAGAGTGTTACAAAGCTCACACTACTAGACAACTACTCATTCATGCTTCTAATTCCAGATGAGCTACTAGCACTGTAACTCCCATTAACTGCTGTCACCTCACGCCTCCAGTTATGTTCTTCAATGCTACAAGTTTTCAATGATGTCGATAGATTCAAAACTTCCTGGTCCGTCACCTTATCACTTTCCACCGTCTCAAAACTTCCAAAAGAATCCGAAAGCATGTTTCCATAAGTACTAGAATCATCATCACATTCTATGTCAAACTGGAACATTTCCTTATTTTTAGCGTTTGATGCAGAGGACCACGCCTCACTTTCCTCCAATAGCTTCCTTGCATGGATGCATATCCCCTCGAGCTCGCTTGGTCCCTCTTCATTATAATGGAACTCCCTACTCATCATCCCACCGATCTCAGCCAAACATAAACCAAAAGAAGCAACTTCTTTAAGAAATGTAGTGCAAAGAACCAACACCCGAAGACAAGCCTCACGAATCATTGGAAGTTCCGTACGCAATAATTCAGAATCATTAACAGGGTCAAGATTGAAAATATACTCGATTTCATCTTCAGAAAAGGGTACTGATGCTTGTGGCCAATGGATCCATTCAAAGTAAGGGTCCTCCAAGCTCTCAGGAAGACATAAACCATGGTCAACAGGGAAAAGCTCTACTTGGTCAAACTTCCCTGAATTTTTGGGTTTCTTGACCAATATATTTCCTCCATGTCTGTCTGTGTTTAATATACGTATATCTAATATCCCGATCCTGTGAACTGCTGACACAGGAATGGGTTGCTTTTCTTTGTCATTTTGAAGGGCTCCTGCATTCAGCTTTTCTCAAAATTGAAAGACAAATAACTATTGTGTATGCAAAAGAAACTGGTATTAAAACATGGGTTTTTAATGTTCGTATCATCCGGCTTCCAACAGACCCATAAGTCTGTTGTTATACTTCATCTTCCAATTTGTGTAACTATCCACAATTGTCAATTTTAAAGTGAGATCATCATATATTTTTGTGGAAAAACAAATACAGTAACTATTGTGTATGCAAAAGAAACTAGTGTTAAAATTGTAAAAACATCAACAGTGAAGACAAAGTATAAATGACAGATTAATAAGAATTCTTTATCTTCTCAGATTTGGGTTCACACTCTTGAAGACAAAGTATAAATGTGTATGGACTAAAATACCCTCGGCTACATAACAAAAATCGCATTGACTTTATTGATTGGCCAAGGGACTTCTTTGGCATCAAAAACCCATGTTTTGGACATCCAACGATGAAAACGCCTAGGTTTGGTTAAATGTGATGCGCAGGTACAAGTTTAGGGACGAACGATGTATTTTACTCTAATATAAACTATCAGGGTTTAAATCATGTTTATATGTTCCTTTAATCGTGATATTACACAATTTACCTCTCTCATGTTGATCGTATGAAAGCCCTGGTCGTACGAAAACCCCCACAAAAGCAGCTTCCCTCTTAGTTTAATCCCCCTTTATTTTAATTGGGTAGTCAGTCATGTAGACTATCTTTAAAAACAATGCAAAATGAGATATTTTAATATGGGTGCAGATACACATAATATCTTTTTTTATGCATACACCACATTTGTAGATTATAGTATTTTACAGTGTGCATTACAGTGTTGTACATTGTGGTGTATACATAAAAAAATATTGTGAGCGTATCAACCCCTTTTAATATAGTACAAAACTACATCAAGTACATGAAAAGAAACAAAAATAGTGAAACATTTTATATGCAAAACTAGTGAAACATTTATATGCAAAACGTGGCCTTCAAAAAATATGTATAAAACAACTGTATTACATGAATCCTCTTGATCTGGTGTCCATGACCTGTAACAAATCATCATCATGCTGACAGTGTAATTTTAACAAACTTTATTTTTTCGGTTTTCTTATATCTAGACATGACGCGCATAATGTAAGAAAATAGGTCATGTTCTATATCGAATAGCGAACATTTGAGTTATGTTTAAAGACGTACACTTTAGATACGGGTGAAAGTCAACAAGAAAATACAGGTTAAATTGGTCAAAATATACGCGCAGAAACTACGGACATGTCATTAACAACATTTACAGTCTCGTTTTAACCTGATCATGACGTGAACCAGTTTCTTTTTTAATTTTTTAAGTGGCTATGGAGCAACCATGGTCAAGCTGATATCCCACAATTCTTTAGCCAATTTTGCATCTTTAGCATACGAACTCGGTTGTGCTATATTATTGTCCATGAAATATTCACCACTAACCCCTTTGACTTGCGGGTGTAATGCGACGTAACATGTAGTTGCTGCTCCCTGCAAATCATATGGATTGAAATAAAGTTACATACATGTTCTTCGGTTGAGAGTACGGGTGGCAAAATGGGAGATTTTGATAATGGGTCAAAATAGGTAATTTTGGTATAAATCGGGTCAGGTAGACCCCAGAACAGTGTCTGTCCAAAAAAACATAAACAAAATCTACTCATTCATGAGTGGGTCGAAATTACTGATTCTAGTTAAGATACACGATAATGCTAAAAGATTTATTGAACCTGAGGGATGTTTTTGAGGAAGTATTTGCCGACCCAATCAACCACACCTAAATCAAAAATCAATGCAAGATCTTAAACATAAGCTTAATGAGAATGACGCAAAAAAATGAAGTTACAATGGAGTTGAGTAGTTTTGAGTTACCATCAATAATGCTGTGATAACGTAGAAGATTAGTTGCAATAGATCCAGGATGCAGGGCATTTGCAGTTATGTTCATCCCGTTTTCCTGGTTATGTGTTACCATTGTTAGATAGGCCGCGATTACAAAGACGGGACTCACAAAAACAGAGAATAGAGCAAAATGACATAGAAAGACCAATATCCTATTTGCCTCGTGGATACGTAACACTTCCTATTTCAGTTACAAAATTACAGTTCGCCCATTTTTGGGACTAAAGTAATATGTAAACGTTCTCACTAAGCTATATTTCTAGTTAAATATCTCAAATAGCATTTTTTTTCATCAAATAAAATATCTCAAATACCTTGAAGTGTCTCGTTAGCTCCTTAGCATGCAGTATGTTGGCTAGTTTAGACTGACCGTACGCGTATATAGGGTTGTAACTGCAGAGTGTAATTTCCGCAAACATGTTCATAAATGTGTCACATGCAATGCAGTTTTGCCTAAGTAATGACAATATAATGAGTATAGTTAAGAAAGTGATTTACATTAACATACCTCGATTCATTGTTAAGTTGATCAAAGTACATTCCTTTGTATGCAAATCGATGAGCTTCTGATGACACGTTGACTATTCTTCCTTCAATATTCTGTTCATGTGATGTACGCTTCATGGTCTCCACCAAAAGTTGTGTCAAAAGAAAATGACCTAACAATTTGAAACATTGGTCACCGAACGAAAATCCACTTCTAACATCATGTTTTCAGATATGTATGATTTGAACATACCTAGATGGTTAGTTGCAAACTGTAGTTCAATGTTGTCTTTTGAAAGCGTGAATGGTGGAGCCATAATCCCTGCATTGTTACTTCCAAAGAAAATTATGTAAGCAACCGTCAACAATAAAGCGTAAACAACTAAACTATCAAGAAGATACATCTCAGTTGAGACTTTAAGAAAATCAGAATCATGTAATTGTTAATTAAGGCTATGGATAGTCAGGAAACTTTTCAAAGTTATCATAGGGCAAAGTGCATAAAACGGCAATGTAGTTGGCAAAAATGAACCAATTTGTAGTTACGACAATGAGATGTTTGTGATTAGAATTTTTCTTTGCTCCTATATTGTAATTATATACTGATAATTTATTGATCAAAAAACTTTTTGGTGCATTTTGGTAAATAACTTTTTACGCAGTAATTACCAAACTAGCCAATTTAAAAAGTCTAAAGGACACCCTTGCACCCTGATGTCCTGTTAAGTGATTTCCATGAAGGTACCATATTGGAACATCAAAATTATATTAACCAAACAAACCATCTCGAAAAGTACGTTGCTATTTTGTGAAAATTTCCCTTAGGGGGGTGGCAATGGTCGCGGTATGATTTCGGTTTGCCTCCATACCGCACGGCAACACCGTTGCCACCCGTGCGGTATGGAGAAATCGGTATGGGTAGCGGTGTTCTTTGCCGTTATGGGTTTGCGAAGGAAATGAGAGAGGAACGTTGGCCATTGCGAAGGAAAGGAAATGAGAGAGGTATGGAATGACCATTGCCACTAAAAAACTATGGTGAGGTATGAGAGAGGTATGAGATTAGGTGGAATGATATTATTGGTGGGTGGTGAGGTATGGTGAGTCATGGTTGCCACCCCCCTTATAATCAGTCTTCGTAAATATGATCATTCTGACACTTAGGAAAAGCATAAAAATCTTAAAAAGTTTCTTCTCGTTCATCTAGGACTAGATATTATAAAAAAGCGAATATATAGTTTCTTACATGAGAATATTTAAAGGAAGGCTCGAAGAAATGAATTCATCTGCAAATTTTCTTACAGATGCCAGAGAGCTAAGATCCAACTCCATCACATCAAGTTTAGCGGAAGGAATGGCGTTAAGTATAGTTTCTTTAACTTTTCTACCACTTTCCACATTTCTTACAGCCATAACTATATGTACACCGCGCAAAGCTAGAACTCGTGTTGTCTCCGTGCCAATACCACTTGTAGCTCCTAAATATACACGAATTGTCATTAGAAAAACCGTATATATATAAAGCTCCAAGTGTAACCGTTAACCCCAATAATGGAGCCATGGGCTATACACATATTACATGTTCTTTTCCTCTCATGCCATGAGACATAATGAAAATGTTGAAATGTTAAAGGGCCTACACAATCCTAAGTTGAAACTACTATAAAGTATAAACTTCAGATCATAAACCAATTTACATAAAAATATGATTCATGGTTTAGTGTCAATGTGTTTGAGAGTTTAAAGTTTGACCTCAAAAAGTCAATGCACAGTCATGTTACCAAAATGAAGGGAGTGATCACTTTTCAGGGAATCATCTTCAAGCGTAACAAAGAAGCATTTATTCACAAACAAACCCGATTGCCAATGAACGTATTAAAGTACCAACAAAAGTACTTCACTGTTAAACAGTTCACCTTTCCAAAAGAAAGTCGGTATTTGACTTTTTAGTGTCAAAAAAGTTAGCGCCCATAATCATCAAATTAATGAGTGATAGGTTTTTTAAAGACTGATAACTAATCAAATTATAAGAGAAATATATATATATATATATTTGTTATTACAAAACTAGAAATGGTTTCGGGGTACTTTCGAATTTCAAATTTCTAAAAACAAAAGTTGACTTTCACTTTTGATACTAAGAAGTGTAAATGGTAAGCACAACCATGAACAATAAAATTAGCGTTTATAGCTTACAATAGCAAGATAATTTACTTGTTTAACCACTTTAATGCTTTATACCAAAAATAACAGACCATAGCAACCAAAGGGTAAAATAACGTTGCAATTATAGGTAAAAAGAATGAAATCATGTTCTTATCTTTGGTATTAAGATTAAGATGTGTTGCTATTACTGGTAAAGAACAATAATTTCATTATGACGGTTAACAGAACACATTTAAATTACTCAAATACTTTTTCATCTATTGGTTTAGTCATTGTACTCTTTTTAGATATGATTTACTAAATGACTGCTTTGTGGACCGTTTGGGAAAGAAAATTGAAATTATGGCTTACAAAATGAACCTAGACGGTATACACAGTCATCTTTTAGTGCCTCATGTAAAAGAAAGTAGAGTAACTAAAACCGTACATACAGAAAAGTAAGTTAGCAACTTATGACAAAAACACTTAGGGGTGTTTGGGTAAGCATATTTGAAGAGCAGAACCTTAATGTATTTTGCGAAAACGAGTAAGAAGATTTAAGGTGTTTGCCTAAACTTTTCAAAGGGCTTATGAGTTATAACTTATAAGTTTTTCGAGGGAGTAATAAGCTAAAAGGCTTAACCAAACAACCCCTTACTATTTTAAGCAACGAACTTTTTGTTACACATCCGTCTTGCTATTTTAAGCAACTAACCAAGGGTATGTTTGGCATAGAGCTATTTAAAGGGTGTCTAGAATTAAAAGCTCGTTTGGCAATGAGCGTTTAGAGTTTTGTTTCTCTAAAAACACTACTTCCTAAATGCTACTTTGAAGAAGCGTTTAGATCACTAATACAACTAATTTACCAAACACTATTTACATATATACCCAATGAAACATAAATATTTTTCCACACACTATTTACAGCTACTGCTTACGGCTATCGCAAACTGATACTGCTAATTTTGTCACACATACCCTTGATCTCAACAACCTTTAGATCTTAAGAAAATCAAACCCAAACCCAAGTTTCCTATATTTAGTAGTCTCTAGTGAATCATAACCTTAAAAGTCAAAAACCACATATAAAAAAACTTGATAAAAACAAAAAATAAGAAGAAGCCATCATGTATGTACCTGTAACAATGGCAGTGAGACCAGTACCATCAAGGCCTTGAGTGACATCTTCAGCTGTTGAAGATGCTGAAAACCCAGACAACCCTTTTCTCCCAAATAACCACATCTTTGATGAATTGTTTATTAAAGTCAAGGGTTTAAGGAAACATAAAAATGATGGAGGAAGCCAGGAGGGTATTTGGTAATCTTTATTATCAAAGTGATAATAAGCCCATTATTGAATTTTAAATTAATCTAAATTATCTCTAATTCTCTTTTAACATTCCTTAATTATTGTCCTTTTTTTAAAGTTTTTATTTTGCAACTTTAAATATTTTTATTTTTATCTATGTTATATAATATTGAAAATTCTAAAAGTGTAAATACATTTAAAACTCAATATATTCATATTTTTTTCATTAAGTAATATATAACACAAATAAAAATATATAAAGTCAAAGTTGAAAACTAAAGACTTCATAAGTCAACACTGGACAATAATTATGGGACGGAAGGAGTTACTATTTAATATGTATGACAAACTATATCAATTTTGAAAACACAGGCTTTGTATATAAAAAAACACACGCTTTGCATCAAATGTTAAGCCAAAATCATGATGTTGCAAATATAATTATTTGCACCGTTGCTTTGCACGAGTATGCGTGTATATAGTCTAATGGGAGTCTATATTCACTAAAAAGAATGATAGACCCACATAAAAAAATAAAAAAATAAAAAAAATTATACTTTCTCTCTTCTCTTTTTACAACAACAACAAACCCAATCCCGCAGGTATGTATAAATGTATGATTCTACCGGATAAATCCGAGTAGAGATCGCTTCCAATGAGACCTCCTGCAGAAGTGGAGAGGAGGAAGAGAGAGCAAAAGGACAAAACAACAAGCAGTAAAAGAAAGTCGGCAAAACAAGCAAACATGGCGTAAAACAAAAGGACCCAAGACAAGGGGACCCAAGCAAAGAACATAAAAGCAAAGCGCCAAAACAAAACAAGACATGTGAAGAAAGGGCTAAATAAGGCAACACAAAGCAAAAGCAAGCAACGCTACGAGGCCTAAAGTTAAAAGGGCAACACCAAAGAAAACACAACGAAAGACACATCAAAAGCCGGAGAACCAAAGGGAGCGCACGTAGCAAAGCAAAGCAACACATTGGGCCTAAAGCTACAAAGAAAGCAAAATGGAGGCACCAAAACAGAGAAAAGGGCAACACAGAGAGCTACTTAAAATCCTAACACCCAAAAAACAACCTAAACCCACTAAGCACATAGCCAGGACTACCCACAGATCGTAATTCTATCTCTCCACCCCTTCCTATCTGAGGTCATGTCCTCCAACAAGAGAAGCTCCTTCATGTCAAGCTTGAGTCTATCCTCCCACCGAAGCTCGGCCTACCCTTCTTCTCACTCCATCTACTACTAGCTCTTCAACTCTTCTTATCTGGCGCCGACAAGGCTCTCCGACATGACCGAACCACCTCAACCATCCTTTTCTCATCTTCAAATAATATTCCCACCTCAAGTTTTTTCTGAAAACTCCGTCGATCATCAAGCAAGGTTTTACCACATGTCCATCTAAGATTCTCGGCCCCGCCGCCTCTACCCGTTAGCTGGCTTGAGACGGGCCAACACCGAGACTTTACAAACATAGCCGTCTAATCGCTACCTTATAGAATTTCCCCTTTAACTTTAAGAGGACGTTCCTGTCACAAAGGACACCCGACGCCACTCTCCATTTCGCCCAAACAACTCTAATCATGTGGGTTACGTCCTCATCTATCCTTCCTGATTTGTGAATCATCGATCCTTGATATCTTAAAGACTCCTTAGGGCAGGATTCGGTCACCTATACGAATATCCCATCTTTCGCGACCAATCGATCATCCCAAAATCATATCTCATGTATTCGCCTTATCTCCTCGCACCCAAAGGCCGCTTTTCGAGCCTCCTCCGTTTCAAATTCCGCAGTTTAACCTTTCTTCCACATTCTGCCACCAACACAATGTCGCCAAGAAAGATCGTGCTCCACCAGATGCCCCTTTGTACCCCTCGATAACTCATCTAGAATCAAGGCGAAGAGGTAGGACTAATGGCAAATCCTTGGTGGAGCCCCACTTCCACCGGAAAAACTGAGATCCTCACTGGCGGATCGTGGACGTTCGGCCCCTCGCATATATCCCTAACGACTCACATATCTCTCCTCGTCTCTTTATCAATAGTGATTCTTCCAAATCAACTCGGAACACTATCATATGCCTTTTCAAGGTCAAGGAACTATACGCAGTCCCTTTGTCTTTCTTTATACTTCCATGAGACCTCCTGCGTGCCAATAACCAATCGATGACCTTCCCCTCACAAAACCAAATCTGGGTTTCCTCGCATTAATCTCGCTCCTTCTCAAATTTCATCTCAATAACTTTCTTCAAAAGTTTACAGGCCAGAAGCTTGATGCCCCTATAATTGCCACACACTTGCACACCCCCTCCTATAGGATGGGGAGGACATAACTAAGTCTTCTCATCTTCGCATCTTATCCCTGATAAGATCTTGTTGAAGAGGCAAGTCAGCCATTCGACCCCCTCATCACCCAAACACCTCCAAGCTTCTATGGGGATAAGGTCCGACCCTACTGCTTTGTTTCTTCCCATCTTCTGTAGTGCCGCCTTCACTTTAGGTTGGCTAATCCTCGAATAGTAGCATTCTGGACGTTGGCTAGGGTTCTATTCTTCCCTGCTTCCTTCAGAACTTCGTACGTTGAAAAGAGAGAAGAAATACTCTCCCCATCTTTTCCTAATATCCTCTTCATTCACGATGGTCCGACCGCCTTCATCTTTGATATATCTAACGTTTCCTAAATACATCCTTCTTCTCTCTCGGGCTTTAGCAATCCTGACAATATCGTTTGCCCCCTCTTTAGAGTCCAATTTCTTATACAAGTTTTCGTACGCCTTGTCCTTCGCTTGAGCAACGGCCTTTTTCGCTTCTCTTTTAGCTACTTTATACCTCTCTACTGCGGCGGTAATGTAAGCTTGGTGTCCCTCTCGACACAAAAGAAGCTCTCTGAACTTGGATTGTTTCACAGCAACTTTGAGTTGCACCTCCTCGCTAAACCACCAAGATTCCTTGATAGACGGCTGGGTCCTCGCTGCTCCGCTAGCCACACCAAGGGAATCCTTTGCTGCGTCTTTAATGATGCCGGGAAAAGTGCTCCACATCTGGTCCACGTCTGTAGTAGTCAAGTCCTCCGACCGAGTAGAAAGTCCCTCAGAGACTTTCACTCTAAACGCCTCTGCCGCCTCACCGTTCAAATTCTTCCATATAATCCTCGGCAACCTGATCGCTATTCTCCTTGGATGTTGCCTCTCGAAAAGAGAATCCAATGCTAACAATTTGTGTTGGGAAGAGCATGCCTCGCCTGGGAAAACCCTACAGTCTCTGCATGCTCTAAGATCACCTCTTCGCACCAATAAATAGTCATTTGGGTGTTATGACCTCTACTCTGGAAGGTGATCAAGTGAACATCTCTCTTCTTGAAGAAAGAGTTCACTACTACCAAGTCGTGCGCAATGAAAAACTCTAAAATCCATTGACCTTCGACATTTTTATCTCCAAAGCCAAAACCTCCGTGGACCCCCGCGAATCCATCCGAAGCCGCTCCCATATGGCCATTCAAGTCACCACCTATGAACAAACGTTGGTTCGATGGGCACTCCTTAACTAGCTCGTCGAGAGAGTCCCAGAAGCTCATCTTCTCTATTTCACTCCGGCCCACCTGAGGTGCATATGCGCTGATTACGTTAACGATCTCCCTATCAATAACCAAAGTAATCGCCATGATCCTATCGCTTCTCTAGATCACTTGCACTATGTTATCCTTTAGACCCGCCGCCAAAATAACTCCAACTCCATTTCTCGCAGTCCTAGAGCCCGAGTACCAGAAGTATCTCAGCATCCCTCGTGCTGGAGCCCTTCTATTTAGTCTCCTGGAAGCACGCTATGTCTACCTTGTGTCTCCTCAACACATCAGCAAGCTCAAAGAGCTTACCGGTCAAAGACCCAACGTTCCAACTACCCACACTAATCCTACGAGAAGACACTACTCTATCAAAACCCCTACCCACCCTATACCCGCCTACCCCGCCTACCCCACCCAAAATGGCAAGACATGACCTCAGACGACCATCACTAACCGAGGCGTCTATCCTAACCCCACAAACAACAAGGAGGCGACAACCTACCCTACCCTAAAACAAAAGAAACGCAAAGGCCCAAAGGCAAACCTGGGAGAGAGAGAGGCACACAAAACAAAGCAACAAACCTACCCTAATAAAAGAAACATCAAAGATTAAGGCCCCTAAAGCACAAAGGGAAGCAAAGCACTCTAAGAAAGCAATAAATGTATATAAGAAAAAAGGAAAGGGAAGCAAAGCACTTAAAGAGAGCAATAAAGGTAATAATAAAAATAAAGGATAAGGAAAACAAATACTCTGCTGTTGCCGAAAAAAATTCCGGTCAGCAATGACGGCGGCAGGTGGTGGCCGGTGGCAGCAGGCGGCGGTATTATGTGGAAAACCTTGGGTTGCTACCACACTCGGCGGAGGTGATGTCCAAAAAAAAACCCTCAAGCAACCTGTAAAACAAAAACACTAGCAGAAAAACAATCCCGGAACTTGGTTGGCGCGTGTGGCCAGAAAAATAAGAATGAGCGGCTCCGGTTTGGGTGGAAATAGTCGAAACACGATGGCTAGGTAGCGTGGAGCTTTAATTGTGTTACATCGCCGGAAAATTAAAAAATCCGGCGAGTAATAATCGGCGCGTGCGCGTCGGTGGTCCGGTGACAAGATCGTTTGTGCTGTAATGATCAGAGTGATGTGAGTAAGGTGGTGGTAGTATTTAATTATTTCAGTCTTGCCGGAAAAGTATAGAGAAAAAATTAGGAGAGAGAGAGAGAAGTCACGGGGAGAGAGAGAAAAGTAGAGAGAGATTTGGCAAATCGAGACTCGTTGGGGCAACTATAGTGTCAAATATGATCACAAATATATTTTCTCCCTCTTCTTTTTTATTATACCAATCTGCTATTTGTTTAAGCTTATTTTTTAGTTTATAACCTTACGTGATTTTTAGTTTAAGTTTTAAAAACTTTTTATATCCGTTTCTTTTTCTTTCTTTTTTTCATTTTTTTTCTAAGTTTATTATAGTGAATCATAGTTTACGATTTTCAAATTTTAAAATAAGAAGAAAAAGAAAAAAAAATGAAAGAATAAGTTTATTAAACATAAGCTAAAATTACAAAAATCGATATGCTTAAAAATAAGCTAAAACAAGCAACCCTTTATTAAGTTACTTCATATCAAGGTTATTGTGGAAAACTAGAAGGGGGGGGGGGTTGAATAGTTTTACCAATTTAAAACTCCCTTTTAAATATTTAGATCGACTTATGTCAATCTTTTGGTTGTTTATGTTGGACGTTGATAGATAGATATATAAACGTGTAATGAAAGATAAAGAGTAAGAAGCACATCACCATGACACAAGTTATTTATAGTGGTTCGGCTACAAGGACATATTCCTTGCCCTACTCACTCCCGAAGTCACCTACTCGAGTTCGTAAGCACTAACCAACTCCTTATGGCGGAGAAGCCTTCACAACGTCAAGTAACCTTTTTCCGTACAAAGCTAAATACCGAAGTTCTTTCACACCAGGCAACCACACCTAACAACACAACGTCGCCTACCCTTTTATACTGCGTGCTAGGATAACCACCGAGTTCTTTCACACCAAGGAGAACTAATCCTATCACAACGTTGCCTACCCTTTATTAGGTACTAGGCTAAGCACCTAGTTCCATTACTATGGAGGAACTACTACCCTTCACAACACACCACCTAATATCAAGGAGATCAACTCCTTGTTACACCATCATCAAGGATATCACCATCCTTGGAAATAAATAAATACTTATGTGTATAACGATGCACCTCATCGATTAAACGACCTAGGCATTCTTCCCAAATGCGACTTGATTTGATTCTTCGGCATCTTTCACTAATGCCTTTGACACAACGCTTGGCACCCTTCACTAATGCCTTCGCCTTACACCTTTAGCATTCTTCACTTATGCTTTGACACGGAAGATAAGCACCTTTCACTAATGCTTTCATCTTGACACTTTCGGCATTCTTCACTAATGCCTTCAATCCAACATCTATGGAGAGAGGAAGAACTATCAACAAGAGAACCTTAGTTGTCTTGATGATGACGAAGCATGGCAACTCATGGACTTGAGCTTGCACGTCTTCAAGAAGTGGTGATCTCTCCTTTAAGAGGAACCTAGAAGATCACACAAAACAAAAGACAAACTACATAGATCTCTTGGATCTGAGGTTAGATAGATCTAAAAACTTGGAGAGAGTATATATGAAGTGGTGAGCTAAAAGGAAAGAAATGGCTCACTATTTATAGAGAAAATTTTCTACTGTTCCCCGGATCCCTTCCACGAGGGATCCGGCTAGCACAAAGCTAGGGATCCGTGGAACGCTTCCCTTTGCCCATGGGTATTTTTGGTTATGGGTCATGGGTCATGGGTTATGGGTTGATACATGGTTTTCTATCTAGATACAATGAACTTGGTTAAGTGGTATATATAAAACCATGGGTTATGGGTCAATACCATTAGCTAGTTTTTACCCATTTTGGTATTAACATGTTTTTTTTTACCCATTTTAGTATATACATGTTTTTACCCATTTTAGTATACTTAGTTTAAGTATGTGTAACCAATATGTAAACATTAGTTGTTGTACATATATATTTAAATCATAAAAACACTTATGCTTGTTTTAGTGTTTTATGTGAAAACGTAAGTGTGTTAGAAAACTATTAACTCAAACTATTTACGTATTCTATTTGTTTCGTTAAAATGATTTTACGTTTGTTATCGACAAAACATTAGAAGATCGTAAAATATAAATAAACGTTTTTACGGCTTATTTGTATTAACAGTTATATTATAAATTTTGGTTTAACACATAGTGAGTTCATATAGTTGATACTTGTAGGTTATTTTAGTGTCATCAACAATTTTAGGTAATTGTGATTTACTAGAAATCAATGTGATTTTATATTAAGCTCGGATACGATACATACTCGTTTGAGTTAATGTGTTTTCGACCACGACGAAGAGTCAGGGGTAAAGGGGTTGTGCTCTTTGTTGACGTCCCGCTCCCAAGTGAGTGAGTGGGGGAAGAAGGGAAGTCGCCCTTCTGTAGGGTCTAGAGGCAGCATTTCCAGCGGGGTTTGGTATATTTGGTGCTCCAAATTAGCTACCCGTTTTCCCCACCAAAACCAACCATTGCAACTATTGGCCGACATTCATGACTGTTGGGATCCAATCATCTTTAACTGTCTTTAACCGCCATCTATTAATAACAGATTATTTGGTCTCATTTGACATTCACGAAAAACACACATTTTTTTTGCTCTATCTTTTGTGCTTAGAAACAGAGTGTAATGATTGTCTTATCCCAACAGCTATTTAGTGTAACCTAAGCAATGAGGGTCTAAATACTTTATTTGAAAGGTGGATTATACACGATTTAGTCAAATATCTAAGACTATCATCATACCCTAAACCCAATTTCTAACAAACAAATAAAATATTTAGTGATAATCATTGTTGGAGGAGATATTGTGAAGGAGATGACTGCTAAGTTTCAGAAACTCGATACGTTTGAAGGGAATGATTTTAGAAGATGATAGAAGAAGATGCACTTCTTTTTGACAACATTAAAGGTTGTGTATATTTTGTCTACCCCTATGCCAAAGTTGTCGGAGGAAGATATAGTTGAAGCAATAAGACACATATCGAAGTGGGAGAGCGACGACTACATTTGCATATGAGACATACTAAACAAATGTCTAATCTCTTGTTTGATATTTATTAGAACGTGGAATCTGCAAAGGAGTTATGGGATTCTCTTGAATCCAAGTACATGACACAGCTAGCAAAAAGTTCATTGTAAGTAATTTCAATGATTACAAATGGTCGACTCATGGCCTATTATGAAACAATTCAACGAGCTTCTTAGAATCATTGGACAATATACATAACACAATATGAAAATTAATGAATCAATATTTGTTTCAAGTGTGATAGACAAGTTGCCTCCTTCGTGGATTCAAACATAGTTTGATACATGGTAAAAACGCTATGTCTTTGGTTCAACTTGGTAGTCACTTGTACATAGAGGAATTGTTGATCCCAGTTGAGCAAACGATCTAATATAGAAACTGACTTAGAATAACAACTTATTAAGTATTATGCGGAATTTAACACTTAACCTTAAGAAGAAGAACAGTTAACATTCAACACCTCAATATTATTTATTAATACGAATACTCTTACAGTATTAGGGTTTTTCAACCTTGAAGTGTATCGACCTTTAGATATAAAACTTACACGTATTTAATCTAACCTAGGACCTCCTTTTATAGACTAAGGAGTCCTTTACATAATACAATACGTAACCTACAAGATAAATATCTTTTCCATATTTATCTTAATGCAATAAACTAACCGACTATACAAAACACTAGCAGTGGTTACAATATATCATCCGTGGTAACACATTACTACTAGCCGGTTGTCTTTGTCGTGATTACATACTTCGTCCGTGGTTATATCAAACCGTCTGGTTCCAGACTTAAAGTAATTCATGATTCAAGGAACCAAAACCCAACAATCCTCCCCTAAACTTGATACATTCCAACAGAATTCTCAAGTTTCCTTTAAGCTCAAAACATCTAAATGGAGGATGTAGCCAAACACTTATGAGATTTAAGAATTTTCTCATATTTCTTCAACAAATCATATGCTTGACCATCATAGGGTAACAACATCTTGATAATACCAGGTTTCAACATCTAACAATAATTTGGATACTTATTCAACTGAGGATATTCACCTTCTACAAGCATGTGAATAATTTTTCCAGAAACAGTTAAAACATGAACTCCACAAGTTTGATATAAAAACCACCTTGTTACAGTACCATTGTAGAGTCCTTTCCATTCAGGTTCATCATGAGTTGGTTCAAATAAAATCTTCAAATTATAATAGACCAGTCTCTCATGATAATCAGTTGGATGAACTTCACCAAACTTATTCTTGTAAAGTCTCCAAAGATCCATCAAATCATCCCTTTCAAAATACTAAAGCATTTGTGAAAATTTATTATACTCATAAACTTCATTGTTGAGTCTTTGAATTTTCCAAACTCCTTCACTTCCATCATTAAGCATAAACTCATAAGAAACAATTTGATTAACATCTGCAACTTTTTTAAATCTTTTGGAATCGATGTCTCTAATCTCAGATTTCTCTTTCTTTTACTTTGCATCCACTCATCATGCTTCTTAATCCACACTTCTTCCTTCTCGAATTCATTGGACAGTAATCATCATGATTAATCTTCATACATCTTTCATAAATATCAAGAATTCTTTCAAATGAATATTTACTAAGATTTTCATAAATGTGAATGCCTGAATTCTTAATAATTTTCATTAATACATTTCTCATCTGTGCCATTGAAAGAGGTTTCTTTCTTATAACTTGCTTCCTTTCATTACCAACCTTTCTTGCCCATTCACCTAAAAGCCTAGCTTTTTCCTTATCATCCAACAAATTCCATTCTTGTGCAGTATATTCATCATTTATTTGTTGAGAAGCTTGAAGAAAGTTTTGTGATTCACACCATATAGCTAACATTCTCGACTAGCTTCTCTTCTTTCTGCTTTCTTTCTCTAAGGCTTGTTCTTCAAAGAACCATATTTTAACAAATCGTGATCATAAGCTTCTTGTTCTCGCTTTAAATTTAAACTTCAACTCTGGTAATCGCAAACCCTTTACCTTTTCCAACATCAGATTGAACCACCTTCTTCTTCAAAGGTTCACCAATAACTAAAGTTTTTCCTCCTGGTTTGGGTTTAGTTGCGTAGTTTGAAAGATATCACATGTGTAGAAATAGATGAAGTTTTGCTTAGTTTTATCAATGTACTAGCAACTTCTTTCTCAAATTCTTTAGACTTAGGTTGTGATACCGAGAGAGTTGTGACAATAGTGGAAGTGGTTATAATAGCAGTGGGTATGATTGTAGTAGGTATAGTTTTAGTGGTTATAGTTGCATGTGCATTCATATGTCGATGGTTAGAAGTGTACTAACCGTGGTTTCGACATACCATCGTTTGTGTTCAGTACTACATCCTCTACAATTTTCTTCACATTTTCAAGAACTGCCTCATTCCCATCTTTATCCGATACCAAAAATGTTTGATCTCCACTATCAACATCTTCTTCCATAGATACATTAACATCCTCCCCTGAATTCTTGCCTTCACTCCTCCCCTGTTTGGATACATCCTCCATATTCAGAGCTGGAGAGGAGTCCACCTTCTTTTTCCGTAGCTTCCTCAAAGCAGCAAGCCCGCCTTTTATCTTCTCCAAAACCAAACCCTGGCTTCCAGCGCGAATATCCTTTTCATGAAACCCAGCCAATTCCTTGAGATTAGAGATCGTCTCCTCCATCTTAGTACATTGAGCCGTCAATTCATTTAAGCGTTCAATAATATCCTCCCCACTTCGACTGTGTGAACCGTCCGAGAGGTGGTTCATTGGAAAAGTCGAGATGTACAAACTCGGAATCCGTCAATTCATGTTCAGGTTCCAACCTATCCTCATCACTTCGAGCCGTGTTAACTGCTCCGAGAGGTGAATCCTTGGATATAGAAAACATAGCATCGGACCGAACCAACATCTATGCACCTGTATTAGCCAAGTGGCTAGGGATTCCTCCACCTGTGTTAAGTTCCAAGGAACTTTCCACATTAGAAGTTGCCAATGGTTGGGTCTTATTTATGTTTCCACTATCCTGACCAGCATCTAAGCATGTATCAGTAGTGGAAGCCCTTCCAATCATGTCACCTTCATCACCTGTGACAGCCTCATGAGCAACACCACACACTCAGTTTCACCAAAAAGTACCCAGTTTTTCTTATCACACATTTGAGAAACACTGAATAAATTGTACTTAAGTCCCTGTACCAAGTAGACTTTGTCAAAGTCCAAATTCCCGCTCATTGTGCCTCTTCCAAGTATCCTCCCTTGGATCATTGCCAATGCCACATATCCTCCATCAAAAGCTTCAAAATCTTCCGGTTGCTCCCATCCCAAGTCATGTGCCCAGAGCAACCACTATCAAAAACTCCTTTGTCTTTTAGCTCATCTTGTAGATTGACCTGCACATGAAATTAAATGATTAGTTCTTTTGTGGACCCAAGCCACATCGACTTGGTCTGCCCCGACATCAATATAATCAAATTTGTTTAGGTCCATTGATGCACAATTGACATGATGTAAAACCTTGGTCTTATGTTTCCATTGCCAACTAAATGAGGCCTTACTAAAGATAAAAATGATTTCCAACCACTGGACGTTATCACCTTTGGAATTTTTAAAACTTCTTTATTTGTGGTGATTTTTGGCTTATCAGTGGTTTGATTTTGCTTAGCCGTGTTTACACGCTTAGCAAAGGGTTGGAACCATTTGGGAGAGGCAGTGACAATTGATTTTGTAGTCCCATTCCTCATTAACACTGCTGTTGGAATCATGTGTTTATTAGGATGAGGGTTTGTTTTCTTTGAAAAGTTTTGGTGATTTACCCTCCTCCATTGATTCCACACTTGTGGCCTGTTTTTATAACAATTTCTCTGTAAGTGCTCAAAACTACCACAAATATTACAAGCTTTCTTGACACATTGAAACTCATTACCTAACCTATTAGATATGAGACCATTAAAGTTTCTCTGATTGCCCCTAGGTATATATCGTTTCATTTGTTCCCTAGGTACTTCCTTGTATTCTACCACTTTCTTAGTTATTTGAGCTCCAAATCTAGGTACAAGGTTAGCTTGTCTAGTATCAACTTGCTTAATAGGTTCTAACTTTTCGTATGTGTTGATACTTTACTATCTCCCTAATCTGATTCCTATCTTCAATGATGGGAGCATCAGATGACGTATCATAACTTATCTTAGGTGTTTCAGTCTTACTTATTCCTTCAACAGGTTTGTTAAACTGAATTCACTACTAAATGACAGTTCTTTAGCAGGTGGTGCATGTTGCATAAGAGTGGGTGGTGGCATAGTGTTGTATCCTATCCCGAACCCTTTTCATTAGATGACTCTCTATAGATTTATGAACCGATCGAAGCAAATTGTGTTTTAGCTACCCTAACAACATGTTTTTCTTTTTCATCTAGGTCCTTTTGTTTTTCACTTTCTGCTAGTTCAAGTTTCTCTTTAAGCATTTTAATCTCTATTTTAAGATCATCAATTTCACCTAATATATTGATCTTATCTACATACTCAAACTCACATTTAATACAGTATCTAAGCTTCTCTTCCACACACTCTAGACCAACTCTATAACCTAAGTTATCCATAGTTAGTCTTTCTACTTCTTTCCTCATACTCTCAGTGATAGCCTTTTGAGATTCAAAGTTATCATTACATGATTTAAAAGAACAAGTGGACTCATTAGATACCTCCGAATCGAACGGAAGATGAAGCATAAGCCATAAGAGCAAAGTTATGCTCTTTTGAAGCTTCACTAGCAAGAAAAGCTGCATTGGGTCCTTCTTCAATCTGATCACTCCAATCATAATCACCAAGACCATCTTGAGCCACCAATGCTGAAGAAGGAGCAGACTCTTTAGTGATCTTCTTAACACCTTCAATCCTCTTAGGAGCTCGACATTCCCTTGCAAAGTGACCCTTCCTCTTGCAGTTAAAGCACTCCATCTTGCTTTTGTCGAACCCTGCTCTCCTTTGACCATAATACTTAACTTGTCTCCAGTCCTCCTCGAAACTTCCTTGCTTGGAGAGTTTACATTGCCATTTGCCATTGAAGATTAATCTCTTCCGATCATCGATCAATTTGATCCGGATCTTGATTCAACACAGTAACACTAGTAGTTAAATCACCAAAGCAAAAACAAATTCCATCACGACATTATCACTAACAGTGGTATTGTTTGCAATAGCCGTGGTTATACCATAGGCAGCAGTTGATACATCTTGTGGGCTCTTGTGATTAGTGGATACAAAAGCAATGTTTTGATTGCAGAAGACGATTAGCAAAGTTATTCTGACTCATAAACCTTCAAGTTGTTGAAGAGATTATCCAGAGTCATCTTAGGAAAGTCCTCCTTATTCCTCCACACAATTGTATGAATAGCCCATTCAGATGATAGACTCCTAATGAACTTCAAATTAATATCTTCTTGAAGAACCTTATAATCTACAGATTTCAGTTGGCTGATAAGTTTTTGAAGTCTATTGTATGTGCCATCAATCTTTTCCCACGGGAAGAGGTGAAGGTTTCAAATTGATGCTTGAGCATATTCATCCGGACTTCTTAGTAGCTTCATTGCCAAGAAACCTTGTCTCAAGAGCATCCAGAACTCTTTAGCGACTCGTATTGTTCAAAGTCCAAAGCATAGTCATTGGGTATTCCCATGGAGAGAATACTATGAGCCTTGATCTCCAGCTTTCTCTTAGCCTTATCAATTTCACTAACAATGGTAATTTCTTTGCCATCCTCACCCTTCTTAGGAAGAGTGTCTCCCAACGACATCCCAGAGAGCATAATCAATCATGCGAATGTATTGCCTCATTCGCATTCTCCAGATTTGATACTCACCATGCTTGAGCATGGGTACCTTTGAAGCAATCACCATGTGAGTTTCGTCAGACATCTTATCTTCCTTGAACAAAACTTAACTTAACCTCTCCTTGATTACAGTTTCTAGATCACAAGCTCTGATACCACTTGTTGATCCCGGTTGAGCAAACGATCTAATATAGAAACTGAGTTAGAATAACAACTTATTAAGTATTATGCGGAATTTAACACTTAACCTTAAGAAGAAGAATAGTTAACATTCAACACCTCAATATTATTTATTAATAACGAATACTCTTACGTATTAGGTTTTTCAACCTTGAAGTGTATCGACCTTTAGATATAAAACTTATGTATTTCTAATCTAACCTAGGACCTCCTTTTATAGACTAAGGAGTCCTTACATAATACAATACGTAACCTACAAGATAAATATCTTTTCCATATTTATCTTAATACAATAAACTAACCGAGTATACAAAACACTAGTGGGTTACAATATATCATCCATGGTTACACATTACTACTAGCCGTGGTTGTCTTTGTCAGTGGTTACATACTTCTGTCCGTGGTTATATCAAACCTGTCCGTGGTTCCAGTACTTAAAGTAATTCATGATTCAAGGAACCAAAAACCCAACAGGAATCTCTAAGGGCGCAAGAAAGTGACAAGGACAAATGAAAGAAGCTGTTAGACCTTCAATGAATATGATTGAGGAGGGTGGAAAGAATAGAAACGAAATACAAACGCTCGCCAGCAACACGTTCAAATCTTGTTTCTAACAATACTAAAGTTATTTGTTTGAATCCGTAAAACGTTAATAACTAGTGTAACGCTTATGGCTTAAAGATAATATGTGAAAAACAATGTTTAAAATGAGTTTGGAAAGGGAAGTCTGTCACACCCCCAATTTACCTGTTTTGCAGCGGAATGGAATTCCTGGGGATAGACTGTCATAGCACCACAATCACAGTTACATTGAACGACCTAAAGTGTCGTTTAAAAACACATCGTTTGATATTTAACAAAAGCATTCAGAGTTACAACATAGGTCCCAAAAGTTTAGAAAGTTTGCGGAAATATAAATATATTACAAGTCCAAACGATGGTTTTGAAAGAAAATGTCATAATGTACAATGATGTAAGTCGCAGCGACTCAAAAGGGGTTCCTTAACCATGCCATGATGAGTATGCCTTAGCTACCCTAAAATACATTGCTAAAACGGTCAACAATAATGTTGGTGAGAAATCATAGGTTTATGTAAATGTTTTATACGACTACACAAGTATAGATCAGGCATGACAATCATGTCAACGTAAAATGTTACGTGCATGACAATTATGTCACGTAAAAATTACAATTGCTTAAGCATGATACCGAAGTCTGACCGATAATTTCCAACAGAGTGTCTTGCCAAACAACTCTAATAATGTTTATGAATGAAATGCATCCATATGACTAGTTGGGATTCACCAACCCAGATGGAGGTGTCACCCTCGATAGATCTATCCACTCACACACGCTTCTAGAAAATTAACGGCTCATGCATTAAAGTGGGGACTTTTAACTGGAAACGTTGTAACTCAAGCAATGTAAATGAATTTAACATACTTGGTATCGTGATAAAAATGTTGTGCAATGTATTCTCCCCCGTAGGTTTGAAATAATGTAAAACTTGTAAACGGGGCTATGAAAACTCACTTGATAAACCGTATGATGACAAGTGAGTACACCGAGGTATAGCGGGAAACTTTAATCTGGACCTATTACGAATGATATGATATGTAATGAGTTGCAATGTAATGTTATGCATGCATTTCGTATGTTATTTATACCATTTGCGAGTTTTGAAAATATTACTTATCGTCGAAAAATACTAGTTTGACGTCTTGACTCTTTAAAAAAATGACTTTACAAGTATTTACGTCAAAATGTCATCCTACAATGGTTTTGTAATGATTTATTATGAAATTTTCACTTTTCGTCAGAAAACAATGTCATGGAAATTTTATAAAAGTAACAAAATGGCTTTGAAAACTAGTCGTAAAATGGTGTACGCCACACGCTAGAAAACGAACTCGACGGTTTTGGAAAGTTTGTATCGAATCTAGAAGTTTCAGTTCAAGAGCTACAAAAGGTCTCGAACATAAAGATAATAAAGGTTAAAGATAGTGATTTTGTCGAATTGTAGTTCAAAAAGTGAGTTTCGGCCAAGTTTAAGCAACAGAATAATTTATTACAACTCCGCTATACAAACGGTTTGTCGTTTTGAAAAATATGCTCGGTGATCTTGATTTTACTAGAAGACATTTCGTTCCAAAAAGTTCCACATCATAGTTAAAAAAACCTCAACATGGACGTGCTATAAATACCGTAACACTTGTCTGTAAAAATAATATAGTTTTTCTAAAATAATAGCATGCAATTTTATGAAAAGTGCATATCTTTGTCGCTTTCAAATCCGCTTTCTACGTGATAATACGTCCTTAGTCGTATCAAAGTATACTAATATATTTTTTAAGTCAAATAATTTGTAAAGCTTAGGCTTTTTTGACTCGTACAAAAGATAAATATGTTGCTGAAATTTGAAAATAAATATTTCATTGCCAAACTTTAAAATTCATAACTTCTTCAATATAATCTCGCTTTTAACTGTCAAGCGGCCACGGATTCGTTTTAAAGTATATTTTCTAAATATCAAGGCCAAAATGTCGTGCCTACTGTCGGAGTTTCCAGAAAATCAAAACAAGGACAGACCTCTTTTTATAGTTATCGAAAATAGTTTTTCTCGTACCAAACCTATTCTAATCCCTTCAAATCAACTCCAAAACTAATCTAATCCTACCATACACCTTCTTAGGGTGTCATGGGTTCCTAGACATCACCAAGACCAAAGTATACCAAGGGGATAATTATAGGATGACTATATATATATATAACTCTAAAAATCATGTAAAAATGGTATAAACAACACAAATCATGCATGCTTGCTCCAAAAATGAAGAGATACTATGAAATGATAAGGAAACATGAAAAATGAAAGAAACATGCTTACTAGTTAATATGATGAGGTGCAAAGAACAAGGTTAAACCTAAACACTCTTGGTTTTTATTTCAAAACCTTATAAAGAGTGTGATTCTAGATTGTTTATGCTTGAACTTGAGAAAAAAATATTTTGATCCCTTCTAGCTCTTGATGAGAACCGGTTTTGATGAGAGAAGAAACAAAGAGAGAACTTTTTCTAACTTGGTGAATTATAAGATACATGAATGAGATGAAATAAAAGTGTAAGACTTTTAAGTATGAGTAACAATCAATACAATCAAGTTACTATACCTAATTACCTCCCTTTATCGGCCAAGGGGAGGGATTTGGTAAAATCTATATATATTTTTTTTTATATAATGTATAAGTATATATTTGCTTGTATAATTTAAAGAAAGTGTAAGTAAATGTGTAGGAAAATGTAACTTGTAAGGTAAATGGTAGATTTTTGGTACAAGTAGGTTTTTAATAGATCAAAATAGAATGTAATGAGATAATAAAATTTGTAAAAATACATTCCTTGTAAAAATTGAGTGATAAAATAATTATCGTATAGTTTTTAAGAAAAACGTCGTAATAATATAATTTTAACGATTTATGTACAAAATAAATTTAAAACACTAGGTAAACTCAAAATATAGTTTTTACAACTAAATGTAAGTTTAAAAATATGTCGGGATCATTTTTGAAAGTAATGGATTAAATATTCAAAATAATAACTCACGCGATAACGTTTATTTAATATAAAAATTACGCGGTTAAGGTGAAATGAAATGTCATGAATGAACTAATGTGATGCAAATGATGTCAATGAAATGTAGACTAAACTTAGTCCATATGAAATGTTCGTGATGTTATGATCATGAATTCGCCGCTAAACCTTTAAGGTTACGCGAATTTGGAACACGTAAACCTAGTTTACGATTAATGTTGAAATTGTAAAGCATAAATTGTTTTGAGAAATGACCTGAAATTGCGAGTTGTCACATTCGCCCATCCAAAAAGGAATTCAGTCCCTGAATTCAGTTCGTGTTAGTCTATCGAATTTTTGAGTTTATGATGAATATCGAGGAGAGAAGACATGGAGAAATGCCGTTACGGTTATCGATGATCGAGAACATACAAAACATCGTAGAAGAGAAAAATATTGGATGAATCTCTCATAAGTAACACTTTGAATTGGAACATGTGAACATTTTGCTTGCACTAAGATTTATAAATAACCGCACCCAACATAACATGATCCCTCCAGAATTAGACATAGTTAGCTAGGCTATGTATAATTAAGGAACGATGATGTGACGTTCGGTTTAGTTGTTATAACTCGATGCTTACAAGGATTTAAACCGTACGTTAAAATGGTCGATAAAGTAAAAAGAAGTAAAATTCTCGTAAGTGATATCGAATCGAAAGGAAATAAAGTACGATAGATGAGAATATTTTACAACGAGTGGTTTATCAAAAGTAGTACATCTTAGGTTATAAAGATTCGGATACGATGGAAAACATAAACTTAGTATGACATAGTACATAAGGAGAAATAAGACCTAGTTTCCGAACTTCTCCAAGCGCCGTTGGTACCTTTGACGAGCTTCTCCTCCTCCTAACATGTATGCCTTCCCATGAGCACCTTCAACTTGTTGACCTTGGTTTTGAGGACATTGATTCCGATAGTGTCCTTGCTCCCCACATCCGAAACACGTAATTATAGTTTTGCTTTTACAATCCCTGGCTAGATGCCCTGTTTTGGCATTCGCGCACTTGGCAGGGCAAGGACCCGTGTGATGATACTTACATCGACACATAGTGGTTTAGTCCCAACATATCCTTTTCCCTTGCAGTCCTTAGCAAGGTGTCCCACTGTTTGACAGATAAAGCATATACCACATGGACCATTATGATGTAGCGTGCATTGATGGTATCGTGGTAAGTTTCAAAGATAAGTTCTTTCCTTTGTTGGTGTAAAGAACATGAACCCTGGCGGCTTCTTGTCTTCTATTTTGTTGTTGGTGATGGTTAGTGTTACTGCTTTGGTTGTTGTTGTTATAACCTCCCTCGGTCATTTTTTCCCATTTCCTTGTTGTTGTTAGTTTGGTTGTCGCGGTTGTTGTTGTCGATAAAGTTCTCCCTCCTCACAACTTGAGCCATGAGTATTTGAGTTACCTTGATGGTCTCTTCAATCGTTTGCGAATCGAAAGAGGTTACCTCTCCTTGAATGCATTTCGGAAGTCCTCCAATGAAACTTTCCAGTAGTTTCTCATTGTCCATAACCATATATGGACATAAAGTACCAACTCTTGAAACCTTCTGATGTAGGTCTCAATGTCATAACCAACGGTCATTAGCCCATGAAATTCCATTTTCAATTTCTTCACCTCCTTGCGGACAATACTTAGTCACCAACCTCTTGAATTGATCCCAAGAGAGTTTATAAGCATTTTCCATACCAATAGGTTGTGCATAATGATTCCACCATAACATTGCCTCGTCCAAGAGTGTACTAGAAGCAAAATTTCACTTTGCGGTATCCTGGCAACGCATAGAAGAAATAATCCACTCGATCTTTCCAACCAACGGATTATAGCAATGGCTCCTTTGTGCCTCGAACTCGGGGTCACCGCTCTTAAAGTCCATGTATGTACCACTTCAACTCTCGAACCTCCTGCAACTCCTAGTAGTAGCAAGTCTAGTAGCTTCAAGAATGCCGTGGTCTCGGCAAATGGCAGAAGCAGCAGCTATCGCTTGCCCGTTCTTTCTCTAGTGCCCTAGCTATACTATCCTCTATATACTTTTGGATATCGGCTTGTGTCATAGCTGGTGGAGCTCTCTTCGGCGCCATAACTCTTCAAAATAAAAGGAAAATGAGACGTGGTCAAATCCTATGTTAAGAATAAGCGCTCTAAAGAGAAGTGATAGAAGGTGGTAAGTTTGAGGTTACTTGGAATTTCTAGAGAACACAATGCCTTAGGGGAAGTTTATATCGATAACCTTAATTTAACCAAATTTTCCTTTAAGGGACAATCATTGTAGGGAAGTTCACATATTGTTAAGGCCATGTTTAATAGAATGTTCTATAGCCTCAGATAGAAGACTTGGTATATCCCTATAGTGTTGCTTCATGGGTATTCGCTTCGTATTAAATCTCGTAACTCGGTTTAGCTAGTACTTATGGAATGATAGAGTTTGGATTCTAATTCAAAATAGTGGTTCGGAATGTCTCGTGATGTCTTAAGATTTTTGTTGAGTTTTGAATCATCCTACCTCCTAGTTCTAATCCTTGTTGGTAATTCCAAAATCCTTCCATTGTTTTCTTGTATCGAGGAATCCTCCTCACAGATGGTATAGGAAGTCTTTCCTAAAAGGTCAATCGTCAAATCCTAACTTATCGGTTGAGTGAGAGATAAATGGCGTAAGCATCTATAGAGTGTTAACAAAAGAAAAGTTTATGCACGATTTATCGATTATAAACTTTTCTTTTAAATGAGAATTGTTTTAGGAGATTTGAAATAATGCTTGATACTTTCATGACATAATTCTTCCTGAATTATACATAGGTGATCAGGCCATGTATAATCAAGGACAAATGATGTGATGCTTGTTTTTGTTGAAATGGTATTATGTTCCTCCGAAGTTTTAGATGGTATTCAACGTTTTGTCTTGTAAGATAATAGCTCAATGATTTTTCAGAGTAACATGAAAATCGTTTCGCATGAGGATATTAAATAGTTGATAAAATGACTGAAAACCAATTGATAAGTTGGTAATAAAACAACTTGCGTTAAAACTTTATGAAACGTTTTTTAAGATGGTGATAAAATAGTTCGAAATAAAATCTAGTGAAATAATTTCATGAAATAGTAGCAGGATAATTTGGAATAAAATTTGTTGGATGGTTTGTAGGATACATAGGAGAACCTTATCGAGTAGTAATAGTCTACTAATTGGTCGAGAATAAAGTTGGCCTAACCCCTAGTAAGATAGTGATGTATCGTCGTGAAATAATGGAAAATTGGGCAATTGGAGTAAGGAATGAAATAAACAAGGTGGTGATTATCGTAGAGATAATAAATGATAAAGATCACATTATTTAGGAAGGTACTTATTATCCGCTCCCTGGTGGTCTAATCGCGGTTTCAAGTGTAGGAGTAGTAGGCGGTCTAGCAACAATAGCCCTAGAACTCTCACAGTCCTCAAACCTATGAGATGGTGTAGTGTCTATAGTATTAGTGGTAGATGGTAATGGTGTGTCAAATCATGCACGCTTCCCCAAGTGCAAGTCGGGTGTATGAGTATCGGGTATGAGATGTGATGGCGATGGTGTTCGAAATGATAATGATGATGAAAATAATGACAATGATGATAATGGAATCCTTGTGGTGAGTTAAGAAAATAGGTTCATTAGGACTAAGCCTATAAATTCTACCCAATGGTATGATCTGTCCCAACCGAGTGATAAAATTTCCCTGATCCTACAAAGTGAATCGATAGTGATCGTGATGGTGTAGGTGTAACTTCGTCCTCCTAAAAGGTTTATCTCGGTATTCAACGTTATCGGTGATGAGTCAATTGATGTGAAAATTGTGATAGGGAATGACAAGGAATTCTCCACATTAGAGTATGAGGAAAAGATAATGGGATGGGTATTTAAGGGCATCCATGTGACAATCGTTTTGAAATGAAAGTAAATAACTCGAAAAATGTACGTATAAATCGGATGCAAAGTGAACATGCACTTATGATGAAATGATGAGATGCTATGATAATGTAGTTATAGTCTAGGGTCAATGATGCAACCTAGGTCTCTATAACTGTAGCTCGTACCAACTGTCACACCCCAATTTACTGCTTTTGCGCGGAATGGAATTCCCGGGGATAGATGTCATAGCACCACAATCACAGTTACATTGAACGACCTAAAGTGTCGTTTAAAAACACATCGTTTGATATTTAACAAAAGCATTCAGAGTTACAACATAGGTCCCAAAAGTTTAGAAAGTTTGCGGAAATATAAATATATTACAAGTCCAAACGATGGTTTTGAAAGAAAATGTCATAATGTACAATGATGTAAGTCGACGCCACTAAAAGGGGTTCCTTAACCATGCCATGATGAGTATGCCTTAGTTACCTGAAAATACATTGCTAAACGGTCAACAATAATGTTGGTGAGAAATCATAGGTTTATGTAAATGTTTTATACGACTACACAAGTATAGACCATGCATGACAATCATGTCCGCGAAAATGTTACGTGCATGACAATTATGTCACGTAAAATGTTACAATTGCTTGCCGCGATGATAATCAAGTCTGACCGATGTATCCCCAACAGAGTGTCTTGCCAAACAACTCTAATAATGTTTATGAATGAAATGCATCCGGATGACTAGTTGGGATTCACCAACCCGGATGGAGGTGTCACCCTCGATAGATCTATCCACTCACACACGCTTCTAGAAAATTAACGGCTCATGCATTAAAGTGGGGACTTTTAACTGGCATAGTTGTAACTCAAGCAATGTAAATGAATTTAACATACTTGGTATCGTAATAAAAATGTTGTTCAATGTATTCTCCCCGTGAGGTTTGAAATAATGTAAAACTTGTAAACGGGCTATGAAAACTCACTTGATAAATCGGTATGATGACAAGAGTGAAAACAATCGAGGTATAGCGTGAAACTTTAATCGACCTATTACTAATGATATGATATGTAATGAGTTGCAATGTAAATTTATGCATGCATTTCGTGATGTTATTTATACCATTTGCGAAGTTTTGTAAAATATTACTTATCATTTAAAAATACTTTTGACGTCTTGACCATTCAAAATCACTTACAAGTATTTACGCCAAAATGTCATCCTACAATAGTTTCTTAATGATTTATTGTGAAATTTTTAACTTTTCGTCGTGAAAATAATGTCGCGGAAATTTCATGAAAGTGACAAAATGGTCTCAAAAACTAGTCGTAAAATGGTGTAATTTAACTAGAAACTTAACTCAACGGTTTTGGAAAGCTTGTATCAAAATCTAGAAGTTTTAGTACATGAGTTTTCGTCATAGAGGTCTCGAACATAAAGATAATAGAGGTTAAATATAGTGATTTTGTCCAAATGTGGTTTAAAGTGAGTTTCGCAAAAGTTTAAGCAACCGTAAATAATTTATAACAACTCCGCTTATACAAACGGTTTGTCGCTTTAGAAAATATGCTTTGATCTAAATTTATTAGAAGACAATTCGTTCCAAAGAGTTCCACAACTCGTTAAAAAACAGCCCTCAACAGGACGCATAAGCCACCGTAACACTTGTATCAAAAATAATATAGTTTTTCGTAAAATAATAGTTACGCAACTTTATGAAAACGCATAACTTTGTCGCTTCAAATCCGCTTACGTGATAATACGCCCTTAGCTTCAGTATCAAAGTATACTAATATATTTTTACAAGTCCAAATAATTTGTGAAGCTAAGGCCTGCTTTTGACCAACAATGTAAAACAGCATGCTGAAATTTCGTGAAAACTATAATTTTCGCTTGGCCAAACTTGTAAAATCCATAACTTTCTGTTATAACTCCGCTTTATTCCGGCTCGCAGCCACGGATTCGCTTTTAAAGTATATTTTCTAAATATCAGGGCCAAAATGTCGTGCCTACTGTCGGTTTTTCCAGAAAATCAAAATAAGGACAGAACGTAATTTATACTTATCGAAAATAGTTTTTCTCCGACAAAACCTATTCTAATCCCTTCAAATCAACTCCAAAGCTAATCTAATCCTACCATACACCTTCTTAGGGTGTCATGGGTTCCTAGACATCATCAAGACCAAAGAATACCATGGGAATAATTATAGGATGACCAAATATATTTAAATATACTAAAAATCATGTAAAATGGTATAAATCACATATGTCTTGCATGTTTGCTCCAAAAATGAAAGATACATATAATGAAAAGGAAACATGAAAAATGAAAGAAACATGCTTACTAGTGAATATGATGAGGTGCAAGTAACAAGGTTAAACTTAAATACCCTTGGTTTTTATTTCAAAACCTTATAAAGAGTATAAACTAGATTGATAAAACACTTGACTTGAAAAATATTTTGATCCCTTGTAGCCTTGGATGTAGAACCGGTTTTGATGAGAGAACAAAGAGAGAAAAAGGTTTTTGCTAACACTTGAATGAGATGAATGAGTAAAATAATGGAAGAAGACTTTAGTATTGTGTATAATTCTTAACAATCAAAGAGCCATGCATCATTATTTGACCCTCCCCTTGGTCGGCCAAGGGGGAGATGTAAAGATATTTTTTTTTTTTTTTTATAAACTTGTGTATAATGTATACTTGTAACAATTTTAAGAAAAGTGTAAGTTATGTGTAGTTGTATAAGAAGGTAAATGGAAATTTTAAGTAAAAGAGATATTAATAGATCAAAGTAGATGTAATGAGATAATAAAAAACAAAAATACATTCCTTGTGAAATTTGAGTGATAAAATAATTATCGAGTAGTTTTTAAGAAACAACGCGTGAATAATATAATTTTAACGATTTATATACAAAAAAATTTCAAAACACTAGGTAAACTCAAAATATAGTTTTTATAAACTAAATGTAAGTTTAAAAATATGTCGGAATCATTTTTGAAAGTAACGGATTAAATGTTCAAAATAATAACTCACGATAACGCTATTAAATATAAAAATTACGCTACTAAAAGTGAAATGAAATGTCATGAATGAACTATCATGATGCAAATGATGCAAATGAAATGTAGACTAATCTTAGTCCATATGAAATGTACGTGATGTTATGATCATGAATTACGCTAAACCTTAAAGGCTATTTGGTACACGTAAATCAAGTTTACGATAAATGTTGAAATAGTGAGGCATAAATTGTTTCGAGAAATGACCTAAAAGTACGGGTTGTCACAAGACTGTATAGATTAAATATCATAATATTTGCACTAACAATCTCCCCCTTTTTGATGATGACAAATATATGTAAACGTAATAGAAAGTAAAATGTAAAAGGTTACTTGTATCATTACTACCTTTACATTACCTTCTCCGCTTACATTCTTTCTCCCCTTTGTCGAAAACAAAAGGGCGGTGTCCGGAGTTTTAACTTTATTACTCCCCAAAAAGGCGAGCTTGCATCATCCCTAGTGAAGTTAAATCGTCCACTTCAATCCGCCCCTTGTTTGTAGCGATCCATGGATCAAATAAATAGGCTTAACCTACATCAAGGTTAGTTTTATGCAACAAAATTATGAGAAATATATGAAAAAGAAAAATGCATAGCAATGTTAGCCTATTTCTCCACTTTTTATCGAAGCACAAATGCTTGTTGAAAAGTGAGAATGATGCTAAATGCGTGCATGCTGCCCCTGACGGTTGCTCCCCTTGTTTGCCGGTATGATTAAAACCTACAAAACAAATATTAGTGCAAAACTATATTATCATTGACGAGTAAGTGATATACAACAAGTGTGTATAAGATGCATTCAAAAAATTCTTCGGCCCCTTGCTCTAGGGTGTCAAGATGAACCTTCAAAATAAATATTAGTATAATAGAAGCTTTGTCTTTAGACAAATATGTCATATACAACCAAGTGTATAGACGATGCATTATGAGTGCTTAAAGGATATTCCTCCTTTCTGAGGGTGTCAAGAAGCACCTAAAATAAGAAAAATAATTGATGCAAACTTCATCCTTAGATGAGTAAGTTATATACAATCAAGTGTATATGATGATGAACCTACAATGAAAAACATTAGTGCAATATATTTCATCTTTTTCACAAAGAAAAATAAGATGTATATATATGATAAATGATATAATCAAAGATCTCATGAAGTGTAGTCTCCTAATTACAATCATAAGAAAAGTGAGAATATAATATGATAAAAGCCTACAAAATAGTTCCTAGAAAGAAGATATGAAGTCTTCCACCGGGTGTGCCACTAGTGGTGCTAGTGTTGGTGTTGGTTTACTAGTAGGATTCATGTGGTGATGGTAGATGACTCGAAATTTACAAAAGTAAGTTTTCGCTAATCCATGGTGGTGATGATTAGTGAAAGTGGTGATGGAAGGTGGTGGTGATTAGGTAGGAAGCTATTAAGGAGTTAGAAACTCGTATGTATAGCAAATATAAAAAAATATGGACTCAAATCTTTCGTCATGTCAAGTGACCAAAGCTAAGAGAAAAAAAATTATGAATGGACATTGCATTTCAATGATGCATAGGGTTATGATTTGAATGATTTATTGATGCTAACAACCTATTGTTTTGAGCAAGTTCTCATATGCTTCAACCCAAGAGTAATCAATAATGCGTTCTATCTATCTAAGAATATTATAATGAAGATACCAAAAGATATAAAAGTGATGAAGATAAATCGCTCATTGATTGACATGAATTATAAATATGACCTATTCTAGGTGACAATGGGAAAGGTAGTATTAGCATGGTTTTGACCAACATGGATGATTATCACTTTGAAAAGAAGTGAAGACAATATGGAAAATACTAATAATGAGTACTTATATGAGGATGAGAATGACATCATATAAGTGAGAGTTGGATGGACCAACGGTTGAGATGGCTATTTTGATTAATATATCGCTTACACCTAAATGACATGCATGATATTTAAGGATAAGATCCTATGATGGTGTTCTTGTGATAGTGGCTAAAGGTGCTAGTTTAAGGAAAATTATATGATGAAGTGAAAACACATGGTAGCTAAGTGGTATTTAAAATGTGTTGGTATTAGAGTCTAAGCTAGCATAAAAATTTGGGACAAAAGACAATTATGTGAATGAATTTCTCTCCCCTTAATTGGTGGACATCCAACATAATGTGTAATGTATCAAATAAGGAATGACAACAAAGTGTTTAGGAGGTTATTTGGGTTAACGAAAGAGATGAGCTTAGTGATGTTTTTACGATGATGGTTAGCATACAATGAACTTCATCCTTAAAGTCACGCACTTTTCTCATTAATACGAGATGATCGTATGATGAGGCATGTGGATTCCTAATAGGAAGTGAAGAGGATTAGAGTATTGTTATAACTAAATAATGATGGAGATGATTTTTGGAAAGCGGAAGCAAAAATGAGATTTGGAAAGAGGTTGGTTGAAAGACAAAAACGCAAAGCCAACCTTCTAGAACTTAATTCTATATGCTTTTAAACTATATGCAAGTGTAGGGGTCCCATAAAGCATAGTACTAATCTACGTAGCAATAAAGGGGATTATGCAAAATGAGCATATAAAAGTTAGAACCAATTGAGATAACAAATAATTTGTTATCAACCTACAAAACAAATTTGTTAGTGACAGAAGATGTTAACATGATAGAAATCAAATGATAACATATTATATAAGCAAAAACAACACATTGCACTTTAGTAGACAAGAAATCACCATACAAGATAGCATCAAGACAATCATATTATGCAAGAATACAACTTTATTCAAGACATTTCATTTTGAGATTGTTTTGTCGTTAGACTTAGACGCTTAAGCATACTTGGCTTATAAATTAGCACAATAATCTATGTGATTAATTTGTAAGATAAAAAGGCTTCTAAAAGTTTGTCATACCAAAAGCACTTTGACATATTATATGTGCACACGTAGCAAACAAATAGTGTGACAAGAAGCAAAAGAAACAAGATGAAAGAGTCATGCAAGCCATGTTTAAGACATAACAATTTGGAGCATGTATCATTTAGATCGTACTACACATAGATATAATGAATGCCAACTAATAGCTTTCAAACACAAATATATCATATCAAAATTATCACGTATCAAAATGACATATTATGAGTTCATAAGCAATATGTTAATCATGCTAAAGATAATTCAAAGTAAGTATCATGCAAATAAAGTTTAGGTTTAAACGTTTAGTAGCATGAAACAAGGATACAAGTATTATAAAGATAAAACCGCATCAGGTTTACACATTTGACTAGTTATCAAACACTAAGATAATGTCAAATCAACTTATCGGATCAAACAAGAACATGTAATCAACACATGTAAGTGCAATGCAAGTGGTTTTAAAAGAAAAGTCATATATACTACTTGTATGATTAGTATTCCTAAATGAAAAACTATCAATGTTTTAACACTTACTTTAGGCAAGTATAGGAATACACATTTTTCAAGTTGGAGAATGAATATGAGACTATTACTAGCGGTGCTCAATTAAGGCTAAATACGACCATTTTTACGTGATTCCACATACCCAACTTTTCTCCGTGAAGCAATTCAACCGCTTGGTCAAATTGAGTTTCTAGTGCAATAGGTTCTCCAGTAGTCATTCTCATGTTAGAAAGATGGGAACTCCTACCTTTGCATATTAAAGTGCATAAAAGATGATAGTTTACCAATACTTGGCTTAATGTGACTTAACTAATATGCAATATAACTAAGGTGATGAAGACGTCATGTTATACACATGAATTTTAACAATGGTGTGTTTGATAAACAATGTGTTTTAATCTTGTGTTTAGAATCTAAAGTTGTTCGAATTACAGCTAATTGTATGATCTAATGGATGACATCTTTTATGTTGAGTTGAAGTGTGTACTTTAAATGTGAATTGATCATCTAAGACTAGAGAATGGAATATGTTAAACTAAGAACGTTCTCAAGAAAGCTCTTTGGAATTTTATTTAACAAGAATCTAAATGAGGTTACCAACTTCAATAGATCATGTGTATGTTCTAAAGATGTGTAGTTTTAACCTTGGATGTGCACTCGGTTTGAGCAAGGTTAGGTTATGATGTACGCTTGAAAGGAAATGGATACAAATAGTATCTTTCAACAAATGAGATTATCCCATGGGATAAAGTTATCATGCTTATGAAAATAAGTATGACAAGATGAATGATACTAGTTCATAGAACTTGTAGGTGTTTGTTTCAAGATCATTTAGCCAATGAGGTGTAATGAAATCTCTTGTAACAAAACTATTTATGTCACAAGAATGATGCATAGGATATACAATATCCTTTTAACAAGATGAAAGCTTAACGCATGAATCTTAGGCATAATGTTCTTCAAAACATCATGTTTTCCTAAATGAAGATATGAAGCCAAAGTGTTTGAATCCGATAGTCCCATCTAAATAAACTTGGTCTCAAGATTATATTCACTAGATGATGACAAGAGGAATTCACTCGAGTTTCTTATGTATACTCCTCAAGAGTCATTGTTGCTTGGGGTGTATGATGTTGGTTTTGAGATTGCATTTTAACATATGTTGTTAAAATGTTGATTTGAGGTTTAAAGAAATTTATGCAGAAGTATTAACAAAGTATTACTAATACTTTGATAATTTGTGAAGGTAGTACTACTTATACCTAGTGGAAATTGACAACAATTACCAAGAGCACCATGCTTATTTGATAGTTGAGGTTCTAGCCATAATGAATTATCTAAGTCCTTATATGTTGGAAAGGATGTTTGAGTTTGTTCAAACGCATTTGATTCAAGACAAGTGTTGGACACAAGGGCTTTTTGAGCAATACACTCAACTAATTCAAATGATGGTAAGGATGGTGGATTGGTTGATCTAGGTGGTAGGTCTTCTAGTGTGTCTAAATAAGGATGTGGTGATGTAGGGGTTTGTTGTGCTATGGGAGTACTTAGGTTGATTATTTGTCCATAGATGTTGAACATAAAAGTACGGATACTAATTCTTATGGTTCATTGGTTGCTACAACTAGTGGGTGAAGTGCTTGAAGTTTTGGTTATGTCTATGAAGCTTAGGGGCTGAGGTATAGGTTCACCTTGAAAGGGGACGCTTGATTTAAAGGATGCTCTTGGAAGATCATGAGCAATACGCTTAATGGTGCCAAAAGATGGAAGAGGGATAGTAGGTGTCAAAGAAGGATAAGTGGCACAATGGGTTGTTTGTTTTGGATAAGTGTTTCAACATGTGTTGTTAAAATACTTGGGTGTTGATTTTTCAGATATGACTTTTAATGACTACAATCGTAAGTTGCATATACTTGAATATTTCGGATGAAATACTTAAGTTGTCAATCCTAATTTGTTGAGATTATAAAGCTTAGATTGAACTCAAGGATAACAAGACTTGATAGTATGTCTTTAACATATATGTGAGTTATGACTCTATGTAAATACTTATCGTCTTGAAGGATGACACATTATTTTCATGTTAACCAAGTGAGGCAATACATGTAGATACAAAACAATATCTATAGTCATATGATAGACTTGTGTATGATATCTTTGCAAATAATGAGTCCAGATTTGTTAGTCTCTGTAAGTCATCTAAGTCATCCGCAAACGGGTGAGGAGATGTTGGTGGTGTTGTACAAAGTTCGATAGGTACAAGCTTTTGGAGACTTTGGTAGTGAAGGTGTTTTGGATGATGGTGGGTGATTTTGGTGGTGGAGTTGGAGTACTTAAGTTTAAAAAGTTCACATCTTGAATGGGTGATGAGATGTTGAGAGGTAATGAGTCCGAGGATGAAGAGTTCAAGTTAATGAAGCAACAAGATCGAATGCTAATCCTAGTGGCTTTCTTAAGTGGCTTATTTGAGGTTAAGGATTTAGTCATTTTGACTTTGCTTTAAGAAATGCTAAGCTTGAGGAAAAGTAATAGTGAAGGTGTGAAAATGATCATCTTGAATGTGTCGATTTATGGAACTAAGGATTCATGGATTTGATGTTAATCCATACAAAGATGGTAGTTTCTAATGAGATGGAAGTGTCTAAAATCATGTCAAACATCCTAAGTTAATCCATTGAGGATGTGTTGAGTGAGGTATGAAAGATATGCATTAACAACTATCCTAGAAACGAAGTTTGGTAAATTAGATTGCGGAATTTAGTAAAATTCAATAACTTACCTGTGAGGATTCACGGCACCATTTTTACACCGAACCCTTAAATTGGTGCCGCTCTGGTCCGGCTCGCATGTGCATGGCGTACCAAAATCCATAACTGATGGAACCAAATTATTGGTGTCAATCGTCCGTGGAGACCGTAAATCTTTACCAGACACGCTTTTTAGGTGTCGGACTTTTTCAAACCCGAATTTTTCTCAAAACATATGGAATTAACTATTTTGTTAGGAAAAGTCAATAACGATACACAAACATAATGGAGCATTGATTTTGAATAACAATTTCACATATAAGTGAAAATGGGTAAAATTTGATAACACCCGGTGCTATCCCCTCAATGAACCGTTAGCATACATCAATGTTTTAAGTTAGTTTATCATCCTACTAAGCAAGAACACATAAATGACATCATACAACATTGTTTTTGTCCTTGTACCAAACACTCTCTTAAAACCTCTATTTTTCAAAGTACTTGACTAATTTACTTAGTACTCATTGCTAAGTGAGTTATGACATTTCATAAGTTATGCGAGATGTTAGTATAATCTATGTAAAAGAAGTGATCTAAGTCTATAAGTGATGGTAAAACAATTTTCCAACTTAGTGCACAAAATCTAGCAAATGTCCTATTGTGCATAAACAAGAAATCGCAAGCAAAACGAATAAATAACATGGCAAGATTGACACTTATATTATGCAAACAAACAAGTGAAACCAACAATTTGAAAATAAGAAAGCAACATATATGCAAACAACATAAACAAGTGGTCATTTAGCATAGTATGATAAAAAGACTTTTCATCATTTAGCTTAAATATGACGATGTATACCAAGCTTGATTAGTTTCCTTTAAACATATTACCAAATTAATTAGTTTCAAAAGAAGTTGTATCAAAGTTCTAAGAATACCAACTTGTTGGGATATGAAAGTGCTGAAGACATGAAAGTACTGAAGATATGAAAGTACTGTAAGCCGCAGTAATCGAAACCGATAAAGAGTCAAAGTAATCGCTAAATATAAAGTCAAAGTATTGCACAACGGTCAAAGTATCAAGAACAAAAGAATCATATTCATTTATTAAAGTATTGTATTCTATGTTTAGATTACTGTCGTATGGGTTATCAATTGTAAACCGACTAGGATATCCTTGAGCCTATAAAAGGACTCCTAGATTGGCATTAGATGTATGCGTCTATGAGTTTTAGAGTTTATGAATTCACAAGTTGTTTAGAGTTTTAGAGAAAAGTTTGATTATCTTATAGTTATTAGAGTATTCGCATAATAAGCATTTAGAGTTTATAATAAAAGTTATTCTTCTTAGCTTGTTAAGTAAATTCAAGCACTTGATAAAGATTGCTCTGTTTCTTTGTTAATAACTTAGGATTTATCTGAGGTTATTAAACCTTAACAAGTTAGTTAAGTTAGTTTGATTAAAGTATATCGATCCAAAAGTGGTATCGAGCTTGGTGGAAACTCTGACAAAGAAGAAACCCGCTACAACAATATTCAAGATGTCGACCGGTCGCTCCACCACTCAATCACCCCTCACCGTAATTCCAATAATCAAGAAGGGGGAATATGATCTCGGTGCATGAAGATGAGGGGCAGACATTGCCATTACAGCACTATGATCTATGGAATGTAATCAGAATGGGAATGAAGTTGTTCCGCAACCCATTGATGTTCCCCGGTCAACCCAAAGCACCTAAACCACCTACCAAAGAAGAACCCTAAGGAATCAAGAGAAGGCTCAACATTCTATTATCTCACATTCCAGATGGTCATCTTCTAAAATTTCATGATGCTAAAGATGCTAAGGCTCTCCGGGTTGCTCTCAAAACCAGATTGAGAATGAAGCCTCTAAAAGATGCACGTAAATTTGTCAGCAATAGTTTGAAACTTCTTCACAGCTTGGTGAAAGAGAGAGTCTTGATGTCGCATATAATAGGTTTTGTAATCTCCTCAACATGTTGGTTATACAAGGCGTATATCACTTGAGGATGCTAATTTGAAGTTTCTATGAGTTTGCCATCTACATGGCATGTTATTGCTACAATGATCAGGACAAAAAGGTTTGATGTAATGGACTTTGATGATCTTTATCATCAACTAAAGGTGTATGAGCATGAGATGAGTGGTCAAACAATTTCTAAGTCTCACAAGATTGCTTTTCATCATCCGAAAAGAAGGCAGATTCCATCAAAAGTATCGCTTCTCCTCAAAGTAATCATATTCAAAGTCACTGCTTTATTCCCCCTTCATATGTTCAACAGTTCCACCAACTACCACTATGCCCTCGATGAAGTTATGTGCTCATTCTTGCACGCAAGCTAGCTCTACCACACTTATGAAGAAGATCTAGCACCGATTGAAGAAGATGCACTTGAAGAAATTGATATCAGGTGGCAAGTTGCTATGATCAATGCAAGGATCAAAAAGTACATGAAGAAGATGCAAAAGCATTGATTTCAAACCAAACAGGCATAACTTTTGACAAATCTAAAATTGAATGCTTCAATTGTTAAAAGACTGGTCACTTTGTAGGGAGTGCAGGTTTGCTACATCAAGCAAACAGACATCCGAAGCCAAAACTTGAGCTTAAGGAAATTCCACCATCAAAACAAAGGCTTTGGTTGCTCAAGAGAAGTTATCGGGTTGACCGGAGTGAAGAGTTTGATGATGAACCAAAGGACTATCATGTATGGTAGCAATCGGAAGTAGCCGATGATTCAAGAGAAGCATGGATTGGAGCACCGCTTTGTAAGAACCCGAACATGCCGCTGGATTCTCGCCGATGGCTTTGGAGGATTTGATTGGAGCAAAGAAAGTGAAGATGATCTAGTTCTTCTTGCAATGGTGGCTACTTCACCAACTCACCTCCTATCTCGAGTATGCTCAAACCAAGTATGATTTTTAACAAAAATTACTTAACAGCTTATGTGATTGAAAGAGATAATTGTGTTAGGCTAGGTCTCGAGGTAATGGTTATCAAATAACCTTAGAATTTATGGAATCCAAAATCTTAGCACATGAAACTAATGAAGTAGCTTAATGAAAAATATGAACAACGGATTACCGCTAAAACTTAGTGAATGGAAATTAAACCAGAAAATTGTGAAATTGAGAAATTAACTAAGGAGAGAGATGATTTGTTAGCTAAGTTTGTCTGATGGGGAGAGTCTGTCTCACATGTTTCTTATGTTAAAAACAAAGAAAGAGCCTACCTTAAACTGATTAGGTTTTGGAATGGATTTTAGTAAAATAGAAGAAAACCAATCTAGTGATCAGGATGAAGGTGATTTTGAGGATATAATTACTAGTGATGAAGAACTCATTAATTATGTAGATACATCTAGTAATGAGAGTTCAATAAGTGATTCACCTCCTGAATATAAGAAAGCTAACGATTATCATGTTTTCCTCATCCCATCGGCATTCATCAACCCCTAGGCTGGACATGTTTCGCTTTGGAGTAGACAGTCTTGAGTTTGAAAAGCTTGTAGCTCAATCTAGGTCCGAAAACCCAAATAACCCGTTGGAAAACAATGTTCAAAATCAAGTAGTACCTTCAAATCAGTACCGCTCCACAAGCGCACCTTATGTACAACTTTTTCAAAACAAGATCGCTAAACCTTTTGGGATAACTTTGGTCAAAACAGTTTAATCAATCACCAAGAAGGCAAAATAATTGGGCATAGACATAGAAGATGTCACTTTGAAGTATGGGTCAAAACCGTTTTTGTGTTTTAGTCCTACTCATCTAATTAAGGATTGTAACATCACTCTAATATCTTAGAAAATTTTCAAAGAACGTGTCCGCCAATCGTAGACCTAGAGAGCACAAACCACCGAATAATTCAAATAGGGTCAATCATAGAAATTTCTCACCAGATCATAGATACCCACACCAGAGAAGACCTTTTTCAAAACATTCAAGATCTCACTTTCCAAAGTATCGTTAATTCGACCAAGATTTCTCAAAGTACGCCACCAAAATAAGGTACCGATCACACTATTTGGAATAGGAGTCCTAGAGATCTCACTATCAACCTAGAAGGTATTACAATCTCACATAGGGATCTAGATCATGTGTGAACCACGGTTAAAACATAATGGGTTAGAGGGAAAGTACCGCAGGACAAACAAGATTTTCAACAAAAAGTGAATCGATGTTTTTGTGATAACAAGAAAAGATTTGTGTGAAAAACCGTAAAGTTTTGAAAATCCACATGCTAAAAAATCAAAAGATACCTTCGATCACCATTTGAAAGATAGTGGATATTACATACTCAAAGAATTTGAGTTTGTAACTCCACAAGGGGAACACAAGTCAGTTATGGCTTGGGTTCCTAAAAATCACTAACTCTTTATGTGCGTGGCAACCGTAAGAGGAGCTTAAAGATCATCTTATTGTGGATAGTGGTTGCTCTGGAAGTATGACAGGGGACAAAGAGATCCTGCCTCGATTTTAGAAGATTAGTGGAGGAAGAGTTGCATTTGGGAATGATCCCAATGGAGGAAAGATTACCGAAAAGGAACTATCAAAGGTGGCTTATAGATTTTGAGAATGTTAGATATGTGAAGGAGTTAAAGTTCAACCTATTGTCAAGATCACAAATCAGGATAAAAGCATCCTGTGTTATTCATCGACACGAATGTCTCATCCTTTCCTCCGACTTTAAGCCTGTTGATGATGAATTAGTAGTTCTAGAGTACCAAGGACAAATAATGTGTGTATAGTTTAGACATGAAGAGTCTACATTTTATGGAAGAGCCATGTTTGGTGGCTAAAGCAACAACTTAAGAGGCACATCAATGGCATAGAAGATTGGGCCATGTTAATTTCAAGAATATCAACAACCGGGTTAAAGGCAATTTAGTTAGAGGTTTACCTTCAAAGACTTACAAGAATGATCAATCATGCTTGGCATGCAAGAAGAGTAAACAACATAAAGCTTCTCGCAAGAAGCTTGAGGAGAGAACTATTAGAGAACCTTTGAGCCGCTACATATGGATTTGTTTGGACCTTTGTGGCAAGTTTAAACAAGAAAAGTATCGCTGTAGGTAAATGATGATTTCAGATTCATTGGGTATTTTTCTTGGGTTTTAAAGATGATACTTTTGATGCTATTCAGATTAATCGATTATAGCCCTGAAACCGTCTGAGACTCAAGGTTCGTATTAGATGTGACAATGGGACGTAATTCAAGAACAAGCTCATGGATGAATTTTGTGCTAACAAAGGCAAGGAGTTTAGTATTGCAAGAACACCACAAATGTAATGGTGTTGCGTGAGAGGAAGAATAGGACTTTGATTGAAGCAAAGAAGAACAATGTTAGCAGATTCTCACCTACCTATTCAGCCTAAGGTGGCTCTAAGTACTGCTTATTATGTACTTAACAAAGTCTCAACACTAAACCACGATGAAGACACCTTATGAATTGTTGATGGGCATAAACCAACATTCATTTTATGAAGCCTTTGGATGCCCTCTACTATTTTAAACACTATTGATAACTGGTGTTTGATGGCAAGTCAAGAAGGCTATTTATTAGATATTCCACTAACAAGAAGGATTTAGAGTATACAAATGAGTTACAAGAAGGTTCCAGATTGTTGTGGGAATTATGTAAGTATGAATCATGTTGATAATACTAATGATGGATTCTACTAAAGACATGATTCTACCAAGTCTATGTTAGTCGAGTTTGTTTCCTCATAAATAGTATTCAAAGATATTCTAGAATTAGTTAGATATACATGATTTATTAGAAGTGATTGTGATATCTTATTTAGTTTCATAGTTATAATGCTTTAGAAAATGTTAGGGTTCCTTGTCATAAAAGAACACAATAGAATGTATTATGTACGTGTTTAAAACAATTTATTAATATAACGATCCATAGAGGATCAAAGAGTTCTTTAGTTATTTAGTATTTATACTTGTATTTATATTCCGCTAAAGAATACAAGTTGTAGAGATCTTCTTTTAGTTTGTTTGTGATTACACAAGCTTATACTAACGATCTACTAAGGCTCAAGATCTATCAAGGTCTATCGGTTTCAACAAGTGGTATCGAGGCTTCGTGAAAGTCTCTCACGTATACTAAGGATGTGTTTTTCTAAACACCAATACAACCAAAACAAAACTCGCCATGCCTCGATCGACGCTGATGCCGAAATCACCAACAACCAAACACCACCCATCTTGTCACAATTCTCAATTTTGGTCATTTTCAAAACAATTCATGCCTCACAATTTCATCATTTATTGTAAACTGGTTTACGTGAAACCCAAATTCGCAAGAACCTTAATGGTTTAGCTGCCAATTCATGATCATATCATCACGAACATTTCATATGGACTAAGTTTAGTCTACATTTCATTAGCATCATTTGCATCATATTAGTTCAGTCATGACATTTCATTTACATTAATCGCAGAATTATATATATTAAATAAACGCTATCACAGTTATTATTTTGAGTATTTAATCATATTTCAAAATTATCCCGACATATTTTATACTTACTTTTAGTTTGTAAAAATAATATTTTGAGTTTACCCAGTGTTTTAAATTTATTTTGTATATAAATTTTTAAATTTATATTATTACGACGCTTTTCTTAAAAACTACACGATAATTATTTTATCACTCAAATTTCACAAGGAATGTATTTTTACAATTTTTATGATCTCATTATAATTTTACTTTGATCTATTAAAATTCTCTTAGCTAAATCCTTTAAATACACTAATGTGTATACAATTTACAAGTACCTTACTTAAATTATTTAGCTTATACTTTGTACATTACATATATATATATACAATAAAAGAAAAAAATATGTGGGAAAACATATCCCCCAAACCGGCAAGGGAGGGTATGCATTTATGGTTTGGTGGAAAACTTTCTTACACATTGAAATTTATACACAAACTTCACTTCACATCTCATTTCATCTCAATAATTCACAAGTTAAGAAAAAGTTTTCTTCTCTCTTTGTTCATCCCTCTCCAAAACCGCACCCTAAGGAGATTGTAGAGAAATCATCAAGTTTTCCATTTTCAAGTATAAACACAATCTAGTTACACTCTTATTAAAGGTTTTGAAATAAAACCTAGGGTGTTTAGGTTAATCCTTGGTTCTAATCACCTCATCATATCACTAGTAAGCATCTCATGTTTATTTTCATCTTACATATTCATTTCATACTCATCTCATCATTTTTGAGCAAAACATGCAAGACTTGTGTTGTTTATACCATTTTTACTTTGATTTTTAGTGTTTTATACATATAAAGTCATCCTATAATTATTCCCTTGGTATATATTGGTCTTGATGATGTCTAGGAACCCATGACACCCTAAGAAGGTGTATGGTAGGATTAGAATAGCTTTGGAGTTGATTTGAAGGGATTGGAATAGGTTTAGTAAGAGAAAAACTATTTTTTCGAAGTATATAAAAGTTCATCCTTATTTTGTTTTTCTCGAAAATCGACAAGAGGCACGAATTTGGCCTTGATATTTAGAAAATATACTTTAAAATTAACTGCGGTCCGGCTGAACGGATTAAACGGAGTTATAACGAAGAAGTTATGAATTTTTCAAGTTTGACGACAATATATATATTTTCTGAATTTCAAAGAAAGTGTTTTGGTTTGCACGAAGTCAAAAACGAGCCTTAAGCTTCACAAATTATTTCGACTTATCAAAAATATATTAGTATACTTTGATACAAAGCTAAGGACATATAATAATGAGAAAACGGATTTGAAACGACTAAGATATACATCGCATAGAATTGCCGTAATTATTATTTTAGAAAACTATATTATTTTAACGAGATAAGTGCTACGTAACTAAAACGCACCATGTCGACGCTCTGCTTTTATCAACGATGTGGAACTTTTTGTAACGAGATGTCTTCTAATGAAATTAAGATCACCAAGCATATTTTCTAAAACGATCAACCGCTTATATAGGGAGTTTTATAAATTAATTACGGCTGCTCAAACTTTGTCAAACTCACTTTTACACAACATTTTAGACAAAATCACTATCTTTAACCCTTATTATCTTTATGTTCGAGACCTTTATGACGAAAACTCCTGAACTAAAACTTTTAGATTTTGATACAAACTTTCCAAAACCGTCGAAGTTCGCTTTCCTAACGCAGGCGACGACACCATTTTTACCACTAGTTTTTCGGCCATTTTTGTCACCAAGAAATTAATTTACATTGTTTTACTTACTAAAAGTGAAAATTTCACTATAAATCATTATAAAACCATCGTGGGATGACATTTTGACGTGAAAAACTTGTAAAGTCATTTTAGGGTCAAGACGCCAAAAGAGTATTTTTCGACGATAAGTATTATTTTTCAAAACTCGCAAATGGTATAAATAACATACGAAATGCATGCATATCATAACATCATAACTCATTACATATCATTCACAATAGGTCAAGGGTAAAGCATTACATTATACCCTCGTACCCACTTTTGTCATCATAATCATTGCAACGTGAGTTCATAGCCCCACTTTTACTCTTTAATTGTTTTACAAACTCTTGGGGAGATAAGCGCTACATTTTTAATCGAACACAAATGCTTTGAACTACATGCTATATCCGAATGTTTTATTGTCACTAAGTATTTGCCATGTTCGAAGTCCCTACATCATTCACCATTAGTCACTTACGAGAGCTAATATTGTGAATAGGCCTATTGAATTAACACTCCCGCTTCTATTGACCCATTTAGGGAAATCGAAACAAGACTATATTTGAATCATTAAGGTAAATTGGCAAGTTACCTATTAGGCGCATGGGAAACGATGATTACCAATTTTATTGCGATGTTACGCTTTGGTGTCATGAACTTAGTGAAATAAATATCCATTTGTTTTCAACGATGAGGTGAACCATTTAACCCACACTACGATGATTGTGTTCAAACTAATTAATTAAACCTATGGATTTCACTCAACCTTTGTGTTGACCTTTTAAGCATGTTTTATCTCAGGTATCTAAGGCATACTCATCATGGCATGGTTAAGGAACCTTTGAGTCAGCCGAATTTACATCATTGTACATGGCACTTTCAAAACCATCGCTTGGACTTGTAATATATTTATATTTCCGCAAACTTTATAAACTTTGGGACCTATACTTTGTAAACTCTGATTGTTTTATTAAATCAAACGATGTTCTTTGCAAACGACACTTTAGGTCGCTCAATATATCTCAGAATCGTGATGCTATGACAGCCAATCCCTCGTGAATTCCATTCACGCGAAAAATGTATTTGGGGTGTACATTATCACGAGCTTCAGATAGAGAACTAGGTTGCATCATTGACCCTAGACTATAACCACATCATCATAGCATCTCATCATATCATTATAAGTGCACATTCTTTATACATGCGAACTTATGACTCAACACCAAACATCATATGAGTCGATTAGTCTAAGCATTGCATAGTTATCTTAAATTATACATAGCCCGATCACCTATGTCTAATTCGAGAAGAATCATGCAATGAAGGAGTAGTAGTCTCATATATGTAAGCAATTCAGAATCAAGCCAAATTTTCAAAGATTTTCTTCAAACCACTTGTTTCAGCTTGATCCGAAAGTGACAGCTTGTTTGATGAGTTGCAAAGATCGAAGCTAGAAATAAGTCGCATTACCTAAACCGATTTAGCCTAATCGTATGACAGTTTTGTTTGATGATGGGATTAAGCAAAAATCTTACCAAAAAGTCTTTTTAAAATTTTGCTTGGGAATGGGAAAGCTTGTCTCATCGAGCCTAATCATAAGAAAGCATGTATTTAGGATGGGAATTACTCACTATAGCACAGAACGATCTTGTGGGACTAGTAACTCATATGCATGAGCATTGACATAATCATTTAGACCATACACTAGCATAAACTTTTAGAACCCTTGTCGAGGTTCGAACCATAGTAATATCATTGAATCACGAGACGGATTCTCCTCGACATGGGAAGAATGTCACAATTCTCCTTTGGTCACAAAACAATTCATGCCTCACAATTTCATCATTTATTGTAAACTGGTTTATGTTCCAAATTGCAGAACCTTAATGGTTTAGCTGCCGAATTCATGATCATATCATCACTAACATTTCATATGGACTAAGTTTAGTCTACATTTCATTAGCATCATTTGCATCATATTAGTTCATTCATGACATTTCATTTCACATTAATCGCAGAATTTATATATTAAATAAACGCTATCGCAAGTGAGTTATTATTTTGAGTATTTAACCGCTATCCAAAAATTATCCCGACATATTTTTATACTTACTTTTAGTTTAAAACTAATATTTTGAGTTTACCCGTTGTTTTAAATTTATTTTGTATATAAATCTTTAAATTTATATTATTACGACGCTTTTCTTAAAAACTACACGATAATTATTTTATCACTCAAATTTCACAAGGAATGTATTTTACAATTTTTATGATCTCATTATACTTTACTTTGATCTATTAAAAATTTCTCTTAGCTAAAACTACTTTAAATACACTAATGTGTATATACAATTCTGCCAAGTACCTTTACTTAAATTATTTAGCTTATACTTTGTACATTACATATATATATACAATAAAAGAAAAAAGAAAAAAAATATTGTGGGAAAACATATCCCCCAAAACCGCAAGTGAGGGTGCATTTATGGTCAAGTGGAAAACCTCTACACATTGAAATTTATACACAAACTTCACTTCACATCTCATTTCATCTCATAACACAAGTTAAGAAAAGTTTTCTTTTCTTTGTTCATCCTCTCCAAACCGGCACCCTAAGGAGATTGTAGAGAAATGATCAAGTTTTCCATTTTCAAGTATAAACACAATCTAGTTACACTCTTATTAAAGGTTTTGAAATAAAACCTAGGTGTTTAGGTTAATCCTTGGTTCTAATCACCTCATCATATCACTAGTAAGCATCTCATGTTTATTTTCATCTTACATATTCATTTCATACTCATCTCATCATTTTTGAGCAAAACATGCAAGACTTGTGTTGTTTATACCATTTTTACTTTGATTTTTAGTGTTTTATACATATAAAGTCATCCTATAATTATTCCCTTGGTATATATTGGTCTTGATGATGTCTAGGAACCCATGACACCCTAAGAAGGTGTATTGTAGGATTAGAATAGCTTTGGAGTTGTTTTGAAGGGATTGGAATAGGTTTAGTACGAGAAAACTATTTCGCTATGTATATAAAAGTGTTCTGTCCTTATTTTGTTTTTCTTGAAAATCCGACAGTAGGCACGAAATTTTGGCCTTGATATTTAGAAAATATACTTTAAAACTAACTGCGGGTCGCTTGAACGGATTAAAACGGAGTTATAACGAAGAAGTTATGAATTTTTCAAGTTTGGCGATGAAATATATATTTTCGAATTTCAAAGAAAGTGTTTTGGTTTGCACGAGTCAAAAACGAGCCTTAAGCTTCACAAATTATTTCGACTTGTCAAAAAAATATATTAGTATACTTTGATAACGGCTAAGGACATATAATAATGAGAAAACGGATTTGAAACGACTAAGATATACACGCCATAGAATTGCCGCACTATTATTTTAGAAAAACTATATTATTTTTACGAGATACAAGCACGGTAACTAAAACGACCATGTTGACTACTGTTTTATCAACGATGTGGAACTTTTTGTAACGAGATGTCTTCTAATGAAATTAAGATCACCAAGCATATTTTCTAAAACGATCAACCGTTTGTATAGCGGAGTTTTAATAAATTAATTACGGTTGCTCAAACTTTGTTAAACTCACTTTTTACACAACATTTGGACAAAATCACTATCTTTAACCTTTATTATCTTTATGTTCGAGACCTTATGACTAAAAAACTCATGAACTGAAACTTTTAGATTTTGATACAAACTTTCCAAAATCGTCGAGTTCGCTTCCTAACGTGCGCGACGACACCATTTTACTAATTAGTTTTTCGGCCATTTTTGTCACTTTCAAGAAATTTCGACGACATTGTTTTACTTACCTAAAAGTGAAAATTTCACTATAAATCATTATAAAACCATTTTGGGATGACATTTTGACGTAAAAACTTGTAAAGTCATTTTTGAAGGGTCAAGACGTCAAAAGAGTATTTTTCGACGATAAATATTATTTTAAAACTCGAGAAATGGTATAAATAACATACCTAAATGCATGCATATCATAACATCATAACTCATTACATATCATTCACAATAGGTCAAGGGTAAAGCATTACATTATACCTCGTAAAACCCACTTTTGTCATCATAATCATTAAAATGTGAGTTCATAGCCCCACTTTTACTCTTTTAATTGTTTTACAAACTCTTGGGGGAGATACATGCTACATTTTTAATCGAACACAAATGCTTTGAGCTACATGCTATATCCCATGTTTTATTGTCAAGTATTTGCCATGTTCAAGTCCCTACATCATGAACCATTAGTCACTTACGAGTGAGCGTTAATATTGTGAATAGCCTATTGAATTAACACTCCCGCCTTGCCCTATTGACCCATTTAGGGGAAATCGATGCCACTATATTTGAATCATTAAGGTAAATTGGCAAGTTACCTATTAGGGGCTATGAAACGATGATTACCAATTTTATTGGTGCGATGTTACGCTTTGTGTCATGAACTTAGTGAAATAAATACCATTTTGTTTTTCAACGATGAGTGTGAACCATTTAACTCACACTACGATGATTGTGTTCAAACTAATTAATTAAACCTATGGATTTCACTCAACCTTTGTGTTGACCTTTTAAGCATGTTTTATTCGTGTATCGGGCATACTCTTCATGGCATGGTTAAGGAACCTTTTGAGTCGCAGCTTTTAATTTACATCATTGTACATTGGGCCTTTCTTTTCAAAACCATCGCTTGACTTGTAATATATTTATATTTCCGCAAACTTTATAAACTTTGGGACCTATACTTTGTAAACTCTGATTGTTTTATTAAATCAAACGATGTTCTTTTTCAAACCAATTTTAGGTCGCTCAATATATCCCAGAATCGTGGATGCTATGACAAATAACCCTGTGAATTCCATTCACCGCAAAATGTAATTGGGGTGTCACATCGCAACACTTAAGTTCTCTAACAAGAATGCTAAGTTTCTTACCTAAAAAGTGAGAGAGTAGATCTTTCACATGAAGATGCAAAATTGGATCTCCAACATTGATTGGAATCTATGGGAGATAGTATTGAAGGGAAACAGCTTGAAGAAAACTATCAGATGTCACGAATGATGACTTATGTTCCTCCTAAAATGGCTTAAGAGTTATCATGGTTCGAGAGAAACCAAGGTTAAACCATTCTTCTTCAAGCTATTCTCGAGGATCACTGAAGTGATTTTCACTTCATGCAAGATGCTAAGGACATATCGTTAGCCTAAGGCTAAGTTCGGGTGGGAATGAGAGTCTGAGAGAATAAAAGTCCATGGCACAACAATTTCAAGACTTTCAAATCATCAAGAGGAAGGAATTCATGGCTATGACAAGTTTCACAAGATTTTAAGTCGCTTAAATCGCCTAAAGAAAAGCCGTGATAATGATGATCAGAATTTTAAGTTCTTGAGGTCTTTACTCAACCCCGCTACAAGGAGCATTGCTTTAAAAGCAAAAGGTGTTTGATATGCTTACTTTTGATGAGTCAGATAACAAACTTAAAGCTCTTGAACATGATGTAAAAAGTCCTTTTAGATCATCATCTAACGCTATCACACAAAGATTCGCTGGAGCTCCTACCCCAAAGATGAGTCATGGTCCAAGTCCAACTTACTTCATCATCATCTACACTACCACCCATCTTCAACTGGAGGTATAATAGATGTGCTTGATCCTTCTTTTGCCGATTATGATCCTCACAGAACCGCCTACAGGATTTAGATCGTGATCCACCGAGATGGAAGAGATGAAGAAAGGGCGTGCGGCTATGTCCGCCCATGGATATCAAGAATTTTGGAACCAAAGTCGCGTAATTGGCTTCCAAGAAGAAGAGATCCAAATGAGGTTTGACAAAAGGAAGGTCAAGGCTTGTCAACAGATGGGTCACTTCTCCGTGAGAGTGCAAAGATAGGAAAGCCGTGATGAGACGCAGATACTCTACTTATCAACGTAATCGAGGGAGTCTAGAACTTCAAAGGATCGCAGCCTTTGGTCACTCTGATAGCAATGTGGATGAAGCATCATGAGCGTGATAATGATGGTCCCGATAATGTTATTTGATTTCAAGTCGTACTCTCGAGGATAGGCATGATCGATTGCTTGATGGGCATCTCTCGTGCACACAAAACCTGCTTGTTTGGTTGGCAAAGTGAGTGCATGAACCAAAGAAGCTTATGATATTTTGAAACCTAAATATAATGAATGCTTAGAAGTTGGGTTTATAACGTGCCAAAAACACTAGAAAGACAAAAGGTTTGGTTTCAGAAGAATCAAATAGCTTATGTGACAACCCGTACTTTCAGGTCATTTCTCGACACAATGCATGCCTTACAATTTCAACAATTATAGTAAACTTGGTTTACTTGTTTCAAATTCGCAGAACTTTGAAGGTTTAGCTGCTAATTCATGATCATAACATCACATACATTTCATATGGACTAAGATTAGTCTACATTTCATTGACATCATTTGCCTCTCATTAATTCATTCACTTACATTTCATTTCACATTCAACGTAATTTTATATTTAATAATTCATCGCGAGTTATTATTTTGAATATTTAATCCATTACAAAAATGATCCCATGTATTTTAAACTTACATTTAGTTTATAAAAACTATATTTTTAGTTTTCCTAGTTTTTCAAATTTATTTGGCACGTGAAATCGCTAAAGTTAAATTATTACGACGCTTTCTTAAAAAATTATAATGATAATTATTTTATCACCAAATTTCACAAGGAAAGTATTTTACAATTTTATTACCTCATTACAATCTATTTTGACCTATCAAAACTTTACTTGTACAAAAAGTTACAATTATCTTACACTTTACTTACCTTTTTCTTACAAATTATAAATATTACACAATTATACAAATTATATACATTTAAAAAAAAAAAAAAAAAGTAAATATCCACTTCCTCCCTTGGTCACCAAGGGGAGGTGACATTAATATGAGTATGGTTCTTTGATTGTATATTATTACACACTTACTTAAAGTCCTACTTGATTTACCTATCTCATTCATTCATTCCATAATTCACAAAGTTAGCAAGTTTTCTCTTGGTTTTTCTCTCCTCAAGAACCGGCCACATCAAGGGTTTTCAAGGGATCATCATCAAAAATTTTCTCTAGTGTTTAAACAATCTAGTGTATACTCTTTATATGGTTTTGAAATAAAAACCAAGAGTATTTAGGATTATCCTTGTTACTTTCACCTCATCATTTTCATTTGTAAGCTTGTTTCTTTCATTTTCATGTTTCCTTTTTCATTTTATATATATCTTTTCATTTTTGGAGCAACATGCAAGACATATGTGATTTATACCATTTTTACTTGATTTTAGAGTATATATATATATATATTTAGTCATCCTATAATTATCCCCTTGGTATTGGTTGGTCTTGATGATGTCTAGGAACCCATGACACCCTAAGAAGGTGTATGGTAGGATTAGATTAGCTTTGGAGTTGATTTGAAGGGATTAGAATAGGTTTTGTCCTATAAAAACTATTTTCAATAATGATAAAATAGGTTCTGTCTTTGTTTCGAATTTCTAAAACCTACAGTTGGTAACGAAACTTTGGCCTTGATTTTTAGAAAATATACTTTAAAACTAACTGCGGGTGCTTGAACGAATAAAACGGACTTATAAATCAAGAAGTTATGGATTTTAAAGTTTGACGATGAAATATATTATTTCGAAATTTGATACTATATTTATTTTGTCCGAGTCAAAAATGAGCCTTAAGCTTCACAAATTATTTCGACTTGACAAAAATATATTAGTATACTTTGATAATAAGTTAAGGACGATATAATGGAAAACGGATTTGAAACGACAAAGATATGCACTTTTTCATAAACTGTCAGAACCAATTTTCTCGCATACAAAGCCAAACCACCATCTTAAACCTTATTATCTTTATGTTCGACTTTTTGGATCTAAAACTCCGAATCAAAACTCCTAGATATCGATACAAACTTTCCAAAACCGCCGAGTTCGCCTTCTAACGATCGATGTACAACCATTTTACTTAATTAGTTTCCGGAGCCATTTTGTTAATTTCATAAAAATTCGACGACATTGTTTTGCTAATTTAAAAGTGAAAAATTTCTCTAAAAATCATTATAAAACCATAGTAGGATGACATTTTGACGTAAAAACATGTAAAGTGATTTTTGATTGGTCAAGACGTCAAAAGAGTATTTTTTCGACGATGTATATTTTCAAAACTCGTGAAATGGTATAAATAACATACCTAATGCATGCATAACATTACATTGCAACTCATTACATATCATATCATTCGAATAGGTCCCGGTCGACGATCACATTAAACCTCCTCGGGTAAACTTACTTTTGCCATTATTCCAGCTTTACTGTGAGTTTTCATAGCCCCGCTTTTACATGCCAATTTATTTCAAACCCACGGGAGAATACATTGCACTACATTTTTTGTAACATACCAAGTATGTTAAATTCATTTACATTGCTTAAGTTACCGTGATTTTCCAATTTGAAAGTCCCCATTACTTGAACATGAACCGCTAATCTTTGAAGCGAGGATGAGTGGATAGATCTATCGAGGGTGACGCCTCCATCCGGTTTGGTGAATCCCAACCAGTGCAAACGGATGCATTTCATTTGATAACATTACGAGTTGTTCCGGCAAACACTGGCAGTGGCATACATTGAACAGCCTAGTTTCGGGTCATGGGCTTAGAGCAATTGTAACATTATTTTTTACGTGACTTGATTGTCATGCATGGTCTATACTTGTGTAGTCGGATAAAACATTTACATAAACCTATGATTTCTCACCAACATTATTGTTGACCGTTTTTTAGCAATGTATTTTCGTAATCGGTGGCATTATCTTCATGTCATGGTTTAGGACCTACATTTTGAGTCGCAAGGCCGACTTACATTATGTACATTATGGCACTTCATTTCAAAACATCGCTTGATTTGTAACATATTTGTATTTCCGCGAACTTTGTAAACCTTTGGGACCGATGTTGTACTCGCTTTTATTATAATATCCAACGATGTGTTTTAAACGACACTTTAGGTCGCTCAATATAACCGTGATGTAGGTTATGACAAGCTAATCCCCGTGAATTCCATTCACAAAAAACAGTAAATCAAAGTGATGTACCTATGATGAGAAAATAAGTGTTAGAAAGGGATCTTGAATGTGCTAAAATGAGTTAAAATATTCGAGAAGTTAAGAGCATATGTAGTGTCGTAAAATCTAGAGTAAGGTGAAACTAGATGAGGAAATTGCTAGGCATAATGAATGGTTGTTAAATGGTAATAAGTTAGCTAGTCACATCTATGCTAGTCAAACTCCAAATACTTCTATAGGATTAGGCTTTAATAAGTATGTAGGGTTAGCTAGGATGACACACGAAATCTACACCAAAGTGCCTAGCTAATTTTGAAAGAAGGTGCCCTACATGTCAGACGGGACCTATTAGGTGAGCACATGCCCATTGACCTTTCCATTTCTGTTGACTTTGATGGATCACATCATCTCTATGGTAAAAAGTCAAATGACTTGCCGTGACTCGATACTTTCTAATGACCTTGTCTCTTGTGTTAATAGTGACAAGTCCCCTCCAGCAAGGGTCTACAGAGTGTGATTCAAATGACAAGTCCGACATCTCAGTCTACACCCCGCCTCGCACTCCAAGACTACCAATAAGCATGTCGAGTTGCGCTAAGGAATCCTCTTCCAAGACAGCTTGCCTCAAGACTTGCCTTTTAATTCTTTGCATAATATATCAAGAAAACAATTCTTTTCATGGTTTTGGTTTGAATACTTCCGCTTGTAATAGAACATCTTTTGGTTTGAATAAATCTTCTAAACGTAAGACATATTTTGTGTGTAGAAGTAAATTTCATTTAATTAAGGATTGTGATTTTCATGAGCAACGGATGGGTAGGTGTGGTGATTCTAGGACATCTAGACCAATGTGGACCAATGTTAATGATATACCACCTTATGTTCCACAAGCAACTTATACTAATTCTCCTTTTCCTTGGAAAAGACCAGTTGCAAGACCTTATGTACAACCAACAAGTTCATATTTTAAGAATGGTTATTGGCCTAGATATGTTGACTCAATGACTGATGGGAAAGGGTACCGATACCGTTGTCAAGTCCTCGCAGTTGTTCTTGGAATAAAAGGGACCTAAATTTCAATGGAAACCCAAGAACAATAGTGGATCTTATACATCTGAATGGCATAACTCCTATGATCCATTAAGGCGTGTTCAAGTCAAGAATGACTGAGCCCCATAGTGTACTAATATTTTGTATATTTTTGTTGTTGTAGAATCATCCTCTTAAGCATTAAGATGTTGGCATTGTTGATAGTGGTTGTTCAAGAAGTATGTCGTGAAAAGTGGATATGATGCATAACTTTGTATCAATTGAAGGAGGAGGCAATGTAACCTTTAGAGGATGTGATGGAAGGATTACCGAAAGGGACCATCAAAACACCTCAATTGGACTTTGAGAATGTATACTATGTCAAGGAACTTCAACATTTCAACTTTGTTCTCGGCCTCACAAATTTGTGACACCAAGAACAAAGTACTCTTCACGGAGGATGAATGTCTTGTGCCGCCTAAAGACTTCAAACTCCCGTAAGACACTTCAATTCTGAAAGTTCCTCGAATCACAATCTTATACATTCAACTTAACTGATGTTAAACCGTAGGTGATTTAACTTGTTTGGTGGCTAAAGCATCCTTGGATGAGTCTACCAAATGGCATAGGAGAATGGCCCATGTCAACTTCAAGACCATAAACCAGCTCTCTAAACTGGTACTTGTTGAAGGTCTTCCTTCCAAAGTCTTTACAAATGATCATAACTGTTGCTCTAACAAGGAAAGCAACATAGAGCCTCATACAAAAATTGTTAATGCTGGAGTATTATCTCTCAACTCTTCGCTGCTTCATATGGATCTGTTTGGTCCAACTCAAGTTAGAAGCATTGATCAAAAGTATTTTTGTCCGTTATCACCGATGGTTATAGCAGATTTTGTTGGGTATTCTTTTCTAAGGACCAAAGATGAAACATCTCCACGAAAGAGTTCATTACCCTTATTGAGAATCAGCTGAACAAAAAGGTTAAAGGAATTCGGTGTGATAATGGGACAGAGTTCAAGAATGCTATACTTATAGAACTCAGAGGTCTAAAGGAATCAAAAGGGACTATAGCATTCCAAGAACCCCACAACAAAATGGGGTGGCAGAAAGAAAAAATAGGACCTTAATAGAGGTCAGAAGATCAACCGCACTCTGCTACCCACCATGTTTGACTCGAAGTCGGGCGGCACGTTTGTTATGTAATCGACTAGGTATCCATTACTAGATCACACTTCAAAAACACCATATGAACTTCTATGGAAAGTTCCCGCTATTCATTACCTTAAACCTTTTGATGTCAAGTGACCATTCTCAATAATGAAAGTGATCCATTGGGTAAATTTGATGAAAAGCCATGATGGTTATATTGTGGATATTCTCGCCATAGTAAGCGCATCGAAGTTTACAATTTATCTCCAAGAAGATTGAGGAGACATTGAACCCGAGGAGAAGATAACGGTATATTTTGACGATGATTTTGAATTGATTATATTGATGATATGATAATGACACACTAATAGTTTCAGATGATGAATGAATAGCCTTTCTTTCTCCCCTAACAATTTTACAGTGACACTTCCAAAGTTACTTCCCGGAGAGATGAAGACGCAGTCCACTATGCAGGACCTTGCTAGGCAAAGACGCAGGAGTATGCCTATCTAGAAGCCGAAAGGAATGCCGGAGAGAGTGCCGTGAAACCGCTGGAAACATCAATTCTGGATGAAAGTAATTCTCCTATCATCACCATTCTCACAAGGCTATGTTGTTTCTACCCCATTTCTACTGAGTGTCCATGACTTTGAGATCCTTATACTGCTTTCCAAGACCCTCAGATCTTGGTAATCATTAACCTAAAGTCGAGTCTTCACCTCACCTTCCTATGATAATCGATTTTGAACCAATCGCTACTAATCTTGATTCTTCCATTAAAGTCAACACCATCGCTACAAAAGGATTCACAATACTCATCCACAAATTCAATATTATTGGTGATCCTAATGCACCTCGTAGAACAAGGGTATCGTGGCAAGTAATAAATATGGTCAAGTGGCTTTATCTCTTATGTCTCAAATCAAGAAAGGGACAATCACACGTGACTATGAACATTGTCTATTTGCTTGTTTTCTCTCGTGGAACCAACCAAGTGTTACTCGTGCTCTGAAGACTCAAGTCGCTTGAAGCAATGCAGGAAGAGATGCAACAATTTCAAAATTAGCAAGTTTGGATCTTGGTACCACTACCTGATGGCAAGTATGCAATTGGGACTAAATGGATTCTCAAGAATAAGAGAGATGCAAGGGTGTTGTAATTAAAAACAAAGCAAGATTGGTTGCTCGGTTATAGACAAGAGAGGGATTGATTATGATGAAGTGTTTGCACCTGTGGCAAGAGTTGAGGCCATACGGATTTTCTTGGCTTATGCATCCTATATGGGTTTTATGGTATATCAGATGGACGTTAAAGGAGCCTTCAGATGGTGAAATAGAAGAGGAGGTTTATGTCACTCAACCTAAAGGATTTGAAGATCCCATCATCCTACCATGTTTACAAGGTAGTCAAAGCTCTCTATAGACTACATCAGGCACCCAGAGCTTGGTATGCTAGGCTTTCAACATTTCATCGGAAGCATGGTTATCAAGAGGTGCAATTGATAAAACACTTTTCCTCAAGAAGAATTCCACATATTATTCTTGTGCAAGTGTATGTGGATGACATTATTTTTGGATCCACAAAGGAAGCTTGGTGCAGGGAGTTTGAGGAGCTTATGAATGGAGAGTTTCAGATGAGTGCCATGGGAGAAATGACTTTCTTTTTGGGTCTTCGAAGTTCCAGCAGAACCTCGATGGTATCTTTATAAGTCGTGACAAATATGAGGGACATCTTGAAGAAGTTTGGTATGGAGAGTGTAAGGACTGCCACTACACTTTATGAAGCTCCAAAGTCAAAGATCAACAATGAAATAGATCCACCGCTGAATGTACATCTACGATCTATGATTGGTTCTTTGATGTATTTAATGCCTTCAAGGCCCGATATTACTTTGTGGAGTGTTTGTTCTACATCAAGTTACTCCACTTACTTCCCATCTCAATGTCAAGAAGATTTTTAGTACCTCAAAGGCCAACCCATTTAGGCCTTTGGTATCCAAAAGAATTCCATTTAAGCCGAAGCATATAGTGACTATGCCGGTGCAACTGATAAGAGGTCCACCATCGAGGTTGCCAATTCCTTGGGAAGAGATTGATTTCTTGGCAATGCAAGAAATGTAACTATTGGGCTACCTCATCTATCAAGGCAGAGTAACGCTGTCCGCCGCGAAATTGTCGACAAAGTTCTTGATACAAAATCAATTGTTGGATTATGGGTATAACTTCATGAACACAACAATTTTTATTGATAATCAATGTACCATATGCATTGTTAAAAAATCCAGTTTTCACAAATAACAAAACATATTGAAATCATGCACCACTTTATAAGAGATGCATATGACAAACATTTGATAAAAGTGGTTAAAATTCACACTGATGATAATGTGGTAGATTTGTTAACTAAAGCTTTTGATGGACCAAGGTTTCAACACCTTGTGGTCCATATTGGTATGCTTAACCCTTATCTGCAAAGTTTAAGGAGGCATAGGCCCTTAGGGAGGCATATGCCTCAGGGGAGGATTTGTGTATACTTTGCATTTTCTTATGTAAATTTTGTTTTGTGTATACTTTTTGATTCTGTTTTCTAACACTAACCAGCTAATGTAATGATAGTTTGTTTTTCTTTGTTGGTTTGTGTGTGTTTGTTCTTTTTGCGCTTTGGTTATTCAAGTTGGAATTTACCATGGTTGTTATTTTGGAATATGGTTTAGAAAGCTCTAAAGCTTGTTTCTACCAATTCAAAGTGTCAAGTGATTTATTTGTTTCCACTAAAGACTAAGTATCGGTTAAAATATTCATTCAAAGAAGTACCAAGCAAATTGTTCATTCATTCATTCGAGAAACAAGTTTACAACTTTACAACATGTGAGTACAATCAACATCTAATGCAACTACAAGAAAAAAGCCTTACATGATCTACTAATCCAAATCTAGTTCATATCATCTATTCCAACATCTAACAAATGTTGGATATGCATGATTGCTCACATCTTCACACTAAATGTTGGATATGCATTTATCAGACTCTGCATAACCATTCCATTCTTCTATCTTGATGGTCGGATATGCATGACCAGACGTAATTAAGAAGCTAAGGATCAAAATGGGAAGGATGGATTGATGAAAACGATGATGATGAAGATGACCACGTATGTCATATGTGCTTCATCTCACGATTTCACCAAAAATCAATCCTTCCCACATTCCTTAACCCTTCCTTTATAATGACATGTGTGATGATGCACCAAAACCCGGTGCGTAAAGACCAAGAACCACCTCTATCCTTAGGAGTGGAGGATTTCTGGCTTGTGGCCTTTGAGCCAGGTGTCGAGGTTGGGAGTAAGATGTTCTCTCCTGTAGGAGTCATCGAATCATCACAGATTCACTTGATTCACTACACTATCATCTTCTCAAGAAGGAGAAAGGGTGATTTTCTTGAACGTAGATATGGTTGAGGAAAGTAATGAAGCCATGGGTTTGAATCATCACTTGATGATGATGATGATGAGGATGATGTTGTGAGATCTATGATCTCATGTTTAGTACTCATGACTGATTGTGGTTAATTTTGAAGCATTGATGAAATTAGGGTTTGTGATGATATTTTGGGGGTTTTTGATGAAGAGTTATGTATGCATTGGGATTGTTTGGTAGACAGCTTAAGACTTAATGAGACTTAATGTAAAGGGTGAAACAAAGAAAAGATATTTACCAAGCTTCTTGAATAATGGATCTCAAGTCGCTGATTGGTGTTCTTCAAAGAATGACTAGTGTTTCTACCGTTGAAAGTTTAATTAAAAGTAGCAAAGACATCGCCAAGACGGGTCAACAATTT
>OU343217.1:63671441-63837574 GCA_910596185.1 Chrysanthemum makinoi | reverse complement strand
TTCCTAAAAATAAACTAAAATGGCCATGATGTCCACAACCAACCAAAGATCTTGTATCGCAAATTTCAGCTCAAATGGACTTAAACTGAAAGAATTAAAAATCAAAACTATAAGGGATTTAGGACAAAAAATGGGATTGATGCAGCAGACTTTTAAGACAGATATGAAACTTGCAGGCCTAAATCTAGCTTAATAAATGAGCACCTAAAGGGGAAATATGAGCAAATCAGATTAAGCTATAATCCTAAGCTACTAGAGAAACCAATTGCCAAGTCCTAACATCAAATGATCTAGCATATAATCAAATGGAGACTGCTGATGTGGGACAGAATAGCAACTATGAGCATTAAATTGAGCAATCTAAATACTACTATTAGGCATATAAACTGAGAACAAATTAACTAGGGTGACTAGTGAGCAAATAAAACCAATAGAAGCAAACTTTGAACCTGATTTGTATCATGAAACAAGCTGATGAACAAAGCTGTTTAGGGGCAGAATGGAACTGAGACAGATTCAATTGAGCAATGAAAATCTAGTTTTATCTTTAACACACTTGGAAGCTAAGTTTAGGACAATTTCAGAACCAGTTACAGACTTAACTAACACAAATTTGACAACTAAAATTCATCAAAGCTTGAAAATCAAGTAGCATCCAAACACTCCTTCAAATGAGACAAATGCATTTTATCCATTGAATTTTGCTGCAAATCCTATCTCAACTGATTTCTTCTTACTCAAATCAATCTAAAACCAACTTTTAAACACTATGAAACCAGAATTCAATCAAAAACAGGATTGACTTTTAAGTTTGACCCGTTTTGACTTACATTGACCTTTTAAGAAAAATGATTTTAGGAATTAGTGCAAACAAAAGTGAGCTCATACAAGCTTATACAAGCTTATATGAGCTTAACTATCAATAATAAAAGCTTATGAAACAGCAGACTTTAGTGAACAAGAAATTGAAAATTCAACTTTAATTTAATAAAAGGAATTATACAAAACCTTAAAAGGAAATTACAAACTGAATTCAAATAACTACTCTAACGAAACAGTAAATGACAGGAAATTAAATGGTAACATAATCTCTAAAAGCTATGAGAAAATGGACAAGTGAAAATCTGTGATGAATGAGGTTTTTATAGCTGAGCTTGGATATCTGAGAAGCTTCTGGTACTTTGAATATCAGCCTTTGATTTACATCCCACATCATCCCATTAGATTGCATCCGTTAGATCAATTTTGTGATGTGTCTTGACCAATGAGCATGCTTCCTTTGTCCACTGTGGCAATCCGTGCGTCACACCCTCTGACACGTTGTCAGAGGGTTCTAGAAACTCATTTAAATGGGGTAAATGAGATGGGAAAGGGTAAATGGTGAAGGATGATGGTAACAGTGAAAATGGGTGTTTATCTCTGCTTTGGGCGCGTATGGGTACTCAGGGGTTTTTTTTTTATTTTTCTTTGACTGTATGGGTTTATGGTTGTTGACCGGTTAGTAATTATTTGACTTGGGGATTTTAGAAAACAGGTATGGTATGGCTTTTAGTGGGCTTGGGAAAGGATAATGGTTAGTAATTGGTATTTTGGGCTTTTGTAGTATAAACACTTAGGTCTATTTGATATTTATTAGTGAAAACTAAGGACCATAAATGTAATAATGAAAACACCAAGGACTAAAGGTGTGATTTGTGAAAGTGTAAGGGTGAAAATGGATAAATGGGATTTATGAGGGGTTATTTGTGTAAAATGATAAAGTGAAGGGTAAATTGTGATAAACTCCCAAATCATGTCCCGAACTTCGTAATTTGATCTTTTGAGCATCCAAATCCCATAAAATAGCATCCCCAGCATCGGCTTTTGCTCTCTTCTCTCTCTCGTGCTCGGTTTTCTTCAGTTTTGGCTTCATTTTGTCTGTTTTGTCATATCCGTACCTGCACAAGCATAAACTCAAGAAAACAACAAATATTAGCAATAAACGGCTCTTTCTTGGTTATTTTTGGTCCATATTTGATAAAGAAATGATATGTGTTTAAGCACATATCAAGCCTACTGAATGATAATGGGGTTGATTATAAGTTTGCCAATAGAGGTTGAAAAGAGAGAGATTATGACGTTTGAACAGAACAGTTCAAGCCTCGTTCTCTAAAGAAAAGAAATGTGTACGCTTCAGTGCGCATTATCTTCGGCAGAAGAGAAATCTTCTCGTTAATGACCATTCTCGTCAACATGCTTCATTCTTTTTCCATGCGCGTTCAGTTATCAAGTGAATCGGACTACTGTTGATTGTTTTTCTTATTCCACTTTCTCAATTATAATGGCGATGGCGACATCATATGCTATTTTTGAGGGGGAGAAGTGTGAATAGACTACATTTGTTGAAGATATTCACTAGTTTAATCAAGAATGGCAACTCCGTATGCAATTCTTGAGGGGGAGAAGAAGTGTGAATTTATAACATGTTGATCGACATCGGAGTATAAATGGTCATACGGCTCCCAACTCATGTAAGAACCGATCTTCTTCTTATCGGGTCATCTTTACATGGAGTTTCTTCTAAGAGCCATTGGTTGACATCTTCTCACGGACTGATGAGTTTAACGACAAAGTGCTTCCAGTTATGAGGCTGATTTCCTTGATAAACATCTTTCTGTTCTTGTTTGATTAGAAGGGATTTGAGTTAAGGGGATTTGCTATTTGTATGTTAATGGGAATGCATTTGGTGAGTTGAAGATGTTAACTTTATATTCCCCAATTGGACAATCTTGAAGAAGGTCGAGTCTACAGTCGGTTCTACATTTTCTGGTACATGTTAGAAGACTAAAGACGAGTTGCATTTAACTATCTAAAGACTTCTTCTTAATTCAAGCATTCATCATAAAGATTGTCGGTTTAGGGGAGAGCACTAATTGGGGGAGAGTGAAAAGCCAAAGTTAATCCCCAATTAGACTTGCTCACATTCTTCAGCAAGTTGATTCTCACAGATACATCTGAGCTAATGATGTTCTTCTCAAAAGATTTCCAGTATAAGGGCGTATAATGTGTTGCTAATTCTGAAGCATCAAAACCAGCAAGGGGGAAGGAGACACGTATCTAAACGCGAGTAAACTTGATGAACTTAATACTTCTAAGTGATTGAATATATCCCGGGAAGACAAATGTCATTACTACAGAGACACTCAAGGTTTGACTCATGGCGTTTAGTGTTCTTATTCCAACTATGTGGGGGAAGAGATGGAAGAGTTAGTTTCTTGTGATAAAAGAGGTACACAAGTGTGTGATGATTTCGATGCTATCGAAATCATCAGGGGAGAGAGATTGTGTACATTAGGGATGCTCAACTGTTTCACTTGAGTGCTTAGTCAGTGATTCAGAAATATAATCATTTATTCCGGAGTTGACATCCGCAGAGATAGTCATCCGTAGAGATAATCAGTGATTCGGCCTGCTTCTTCAATGTTATCGGTTATTCTCTCTTTGGGCATTCGGATACTTCAGGTTCTTGAGCTTCATATACTTTCTTCAGGGGGAGAGAAAAGTATACATTGGGGTTATTCATTGGCTATTGGACTTAATCTGCTACTTCGATGGTATAAGTTTCTCTGTCTTCGGGTATATGTGTATTCGGGTTAGTGAGCTCTAGTCTAAGAGACTGACTGCATCAATTCATCTACTTGGGGGAATTGTTCTCTTAACACCTTTTGGAATGGATCGCTTCAGACTTCAGTGGAAAAAGAATTTGAGAAGAGTCATTCAAGCGTGGGATGATACGTTGCTGTTCTTGTTGATGATATAACACCGAACAAAGAATCACAAAGATCATTCTTAAAAGGAGCAGCAAGATCGATGATAATGGTGTGCTTCCTTGTGCACCTGGCTAAAACAAGCTTGAAATAGAGCTTCGAATCTGCTCAACATAAAGATTTTCGGTTTGGGGGGAAGCTGCCAAAGTCTCTCTTTCTCAAAGGCTCGGGTTCTATCTTCTATTCTGGAGCCTCGGAAGCTTTGGTGGTGGAAGTTTAAGAGATGACGAATTCTATCTTCTACGACGTGCAGATCGATATCCTTATCTCATTATTTTCGTATCATCATCTTCTTAAACTATATCATCTACTCTATCTGTAAATATTTATCAAAAACGAAATACAAAAATATAAAACCAACAAAAACCCATAAAAATTAGAAAAATTTAAAAATACCAAAAATATGTTTTCTCAAGACATGTCTTACGTATCGATAACATCTGCGGTCTTAGAAATGTCATTCAATAATGGCACGGGACCATAGATGAAGTTCGAGCAGGAGGTGTAAATATTTTTTTTTCCAAAACATGTCTAAAAATATGGCTTGCAGTTACTTCTGGCTGTGACCCGCGCTTTAACCATGGCTTGCTATTATTTCCGATAGCAACTCGATCTTCAAAAGAAGGAAAGTGCTGCGCTAAACCAAAATTTTTCAAAATTTTCGTGCACTTATCCTAAAACAAGGAAAGCATGTCGTCAATAAGACTGCTGTTCCTACTCAAATATTTTTCCTTCTAAAAATTCTTCAGAAAAATATTTGTTTTAACAATATTGGTAGAAAATAAGTTGCTTGAAAAACAATAAGTATCAGAATGTTCATAAATTTGCAAACTCAATCAATGACTTCAGCGCTTTTTAAACATTTCAGAAAATGAGTCATTGATTGAGGGGGAGAATGTTTTCAAATTTATATCATCTATCGGGCTTTTCCAATTATCCGCGTGCTTAACTAAAATTTGATAAACATATAATTCCCATGCCTTTGTATGATCTGATTGATATGTTGGATTGACTTTTACTAGTCGATTGTTGTTTGGGTGATGTCGACCACCATATATCTGTATTTGTATTCACTAACGTATGCAGGTATATTGGTATATAAGAATGTTCCCGATCCAGATCCCACAATTGAATATGATTGGATGCCGAAAGGAAAGGGTAACTATATCTTGGGTTGACATATGAAAAAATGGAGCTTAATTTGACCTCTATGCAGAGTTGGCATAAAAACATGCAACGTAAGAGGTCTCACTGCTTCAGCAGATGGTTTTCTTCCAGCCTTACAGCAACAACAGAAGCAGCTTATACACCACCTAACGTATCTTGTGCAGTAAAAGTAGTGAATGATAGCATTTTTAAACAATTTTTTTGAATAATATTGTTTTGAAAAATGGAAAAATATTAGTTTTGAAAATAAATTGGAATTAATTTTAAAAATCACCGGACTTCATTTTATCAAAACTTAAGTCAATTAATCATCGACTACGGTCATCGATTGAGGAGGAGAGTGATTTTAAATAAATTATTTTCAAACGATATTTCATCTATCAAGTCCGGCTTGTACGAATTAAAGTGGTGATCTAAAGATTTAATGTTATGTCATGGTATGATTCTCTTTAAAACTCAAAGATCTTTCAAAATGAAATTTTTTCTGTTCTTGTTTGATTGTGAAATTATTTTATTTTACTTAAGGATCTCTTAAAACTATCATACCTGACACTAACAATCTTTAATGTCTATAATTGGTCCTTATCCGTCATTTTTCAAAAATTAAATTTTGCCACGTCTTTCCCCAAAACTTTCTAAATGATTTAAATCAACCGGGATCCAAAATCTCAATTGGTTTGAAATTTTTGATCGGGGGAGAGATCGTGATTTAAATATCAAATCGGTTTTAAAGGGTGATTGTTTCAAAAGCACTCCTTCCTTCATGTGCCAAACGATTTTGAAATACATAATGCACATGATTGTGGAGGAGCATTTAACCATAAACCAGAAGAGCTTTTAAATCATGCACATATTCTCCCATGTTTTCCAAACCTTATTAAATCACTTGGGATCCAAAATCTCAAAGGGTTTGATATTTTTGATCGGGGGAGAATTTGTGATTTAATATGAAATTTGATAAAAGATTATCGTTTTGATTCAAAGTGCAAGTTCTCTTTAATATGTGCTAAACTCTTTCGTATATCGATGCACATATTGAGGGGGAGCGAATGGTTTCTATTGGCAATCGTGAAAAGTACTTCAAAAACCTCTTGCCTCTATGTGATAAAATGATTTCAAATATCCTACACACATATTGAGGGGGAGAATTCACCAAAGAAATTCAAATGGATTTTTCTAAGGAAATTGTGATCAAGAAATTATTTCAAAGAACTCTTGCCTCCATGTGCTAAACAATTTCAAAATCATATGCACATGTTGAGGGGGAGCATATCTAAATGATTAAAACAATTAAGGTACCAAATGCTTTGATTTTATATCACAAGTACCTTGATTGATTTTCCAAATGATTTTTCAATTGGTTTCGAGAAGGAAAGAACAATACCAAAAGACCGACCAATTTACTTTATGCATGGAGTTATAAGGATGGTTAGGTTAGGTATTCGTTCCCACGATCCCGCCAGAGCCGGAGGGATCTACCCAGGGACAATCCACTAGATAGTGTAGAAGTCCTTAGGTATGATGAAGAAAGGGAGAAAAATGAGAATATGGGAAGAGTGCGGACTGAGATAGAGCTAGAACTGGAATAAACCCAACAAGGTTCTAGTGATGAAGTCTCGGTAAGCACTAAAGGGGTTGAAGAATGAAAAAGAATTGAATGTGAAAAAGGGTGAAAAGAAATAGCCCTCTATTAATTCAACCTTAGGGCAGAAACCAGGTTCAATACATATGCTACTGGTGGTTACTAAGGTAACACTGGTATTAAAGACAAGATGTCATGGACCCAGTGACGCACTGCACTACAACTTCCCAAGCTACTCAAGTTTCTCTTAAAAGGGCTTGTTTTATTCTCACGGGGAACCTACATAATCTATCGACTTTCTTTTAGAGATAGTTGATATTGAAGAAGGAGACCCTCTCCCTAGTCTCCGGCATAGGAAACCAAATGTGCACTATTGAGTCTAGAGCCAAGAGATCATCCACAATATCTCATTAAGACACAAAATTAATGAAGACTTGCTATTTCACACAATGTGGAAAGTAAGAATATATTAAGAGTCCTACGCATTATCCTTGTGGTATTGCCAGAACATCCGAGTGATATGTAAAAGTATTCACGATGAAGATGGAAATCCTTCTAGAGCCAACATCAAACAAGCTCTTGGTGGGTGACATGTGAGATCTTTCCAAAAGATCAAGCTTGTGACAACTGGATAGAAACAATGGGGCGATTCATTCTTGAATCAACCTTGGTCCAGGAAATGAATTGACGAATACTTTTGGAAAAACCGTTCGATGTGCAAATCTTCTTTTCTCTAGCACATCGAATGTGTATTCATTTTCAAATTCAAAAAGTATCTCTGATTGAAAAAATACTTTTGGAAAACCGTTCGATGTGCGAATCTCTTCTTTTCTCTAGCACATCGGATGTGTACTCTTTTCAAATACAAAAAGTATTTCTAATTGAAAATTGATCTTTCTCACAAAACCTTCGTCGTATTGCAAAACTCTTTCTTCTAAGCAATACACGATTGTTTTCAAATCAATTTTACATCAATCAGTGAATCTCAATTCGCTGGTTCACTCACTCCGTGTTGTCTTCTTTGAGACGCTCCGGTTTGAGAACGGCTAGAGCAGATGCGAAATCCTGTCAAGGAGATTCTTCGGAATTATACCTGATCACAGGCAGTACTTGTACTGATCAACGGGGAACCGTGGGCCATGTAGCTCAATTCAACGAAAGTGATCAAAGACACTTTCGTGTGTTTTATTGCTAACTATTGTTTGCAGGTACATTTGGACGGTTGCAGCTGATCAAAATTGAGAAGTCAATCCAAAGCCGCATGCTCACAGCATCCACACTTAATTGAAGAAATCACGACTAGTGCATATCTACATAACCTGGCTCTGATATTTTTTTACTATGCTTCTGCTGCGCTGCTGCAAATATCATGAACCAGTAAGGCTTCCGCTACTCTGATGAAAAGATGTCATGATCCTGAAAGTGTGAGCATGTCGGTCCTTAAGTCACAACAACACATGAAGGCAACACTACAAAGGGTGATACAGAGATCTACTGTGGCTGATGATCTCAATGAAAGCTCGAAGATCATCAAAGATGTGGATCAGTTAAAGGCCTCCATTAAAAGTACAAAACTATGCGGACTATGAAGAGTCACTGCTTAAGCACAAAGATTGCGGAAGTGAAGAATTAAAGTCTACGAGCTCAAGACCGAAGATTAAATAGAATGCTAGGATTCAAAATGTAAAACATGGGGTGACCTCCCTTAGGGGGAGATTGTTAGGAATTGGAAATTCCATAGTGAAGTGTCAGTCACCCCAAATATTATCTAGCATAAGTTAGCTCGTAGACATATCGTTAGTTACATTATTTGTTAGTTTATTAGTTAGTTATTAGCGTAGTTTAGTTTAGTGCAACACCGTGGAGGAAGGACGGGTCTTTACCCACTGTATGCCTGATCCACCGTCCGACAGGAGGATGTATTAGTTTGTAACTATAAATACCCTTCCCTCTAAGGGAAGGGTGTTGCTTCTTGGAATCTAACCTTGCATTTTGTATTACAACTCTCTTTCAAGAACATCCTCTCTACTCTCTTCATCTCTCTAAAATGGCTTTCTTGTATCATCATAATCCTAGACCACCCGAATCATCAAACAACATAAATATACGATCCCAACAGCTGAAATTGATGTGCCCCAACTAGTCGACAAAAAGGGTGGAGCGTATTCTGTTGTTTCCCCTCGACTTGAAGTTGGTAAATTTAACAAATGGAAAAAGCGTATGCTTTGCTATTTGACTGGGATGGAACCTTATTACATTAAGTGTATTAATGAAGGTCCATTTATCCCAAAGACTGCTGAAGGTTTTCCTAAACCTGAAGCTCAGTGGACTCAGGACGAGAGGAGAGTGGTCAACCAGGACCAAAGGCTCAAAAGTATCATCATATCTTGTCTTCCTGATGATATTATGGAGTCTGTTATAAGCTGTAGTACAGCTAAACAAACCTGGGATGACCTAGTTCATAGTCATGAAGGTCCATCTGATACCAAGGAAAACAAGATAATGGTCCTGAAACTTGAGTATAACACCTTCAGGACTAGGGACTCAGAAACTCTGTCTCAAACTTACACCCGGTACAAAAATCTTTTAAATGAACTATCTAATGATGGTGTAAAGTTGCCCAAACATGAAATCAATGTTGGTTTTATCAACAGTGTCCCTGAGAAGTGGATGAATTTCTCTCAAGGACTTAGGAATGCTAATCATATCCAGAATCTTGAACTTCCTGAAATATATGGGAAATTTGTCTATGAGGAAAACCTCACCAACAAACGATACCCTGATTTGAAGAAGTCTCAGGAAGTCAAGAAGTCCCTGACCACCACTTCAACACTCATCTCTACTGCTTTTTATTCTAACAGTGTGGTTCAAGATTTTCAAGAAAATTCAGATGATGAGCCTGATGAGAGATCTAGTGAGGAGTATCTAAATGACCTGAACATTGAATTTTAGGAAAGGGCACTCCTTGCTAACTCTCGGAGGTTTATAAAAAGAAACAAAGGTTTTTCAAATGCTAAAGCAAATGAGGACACTGAATGCTTTAAGTGTCATAAAAGAGGTCATTTTGCCAAAGACTGTTTTTCAAAAACAATTTCAGAACCCTCATACAAACCATCAGGGTCAAATCAGTCCTCAGGCTTTAGCAAATTTCAACCAAAAATCTATCAGTCTCATCAAAATTTTCAAAACAAGTCTGATCAAAGTAAAACTGTTGATTTTGAAGCTAAGTACAGGAAAGTCAAAGCCAAGCTAGCACTGCTTGAGGCCACTCCCTCAGAAACAACAAACACTGTTAAATCTGTGCAGGGTAAAAACAAGGGCCTAGTTGCTGAAGTCTTCGACTGGGATGAAGAGCCAGTCTCCTCAGATGATGAAATGGTGCAAGTCAGAGCACTGATGGCTCTCTCAAAAGAGGATAAGCTAGCTGTTGGGAAAAATCATGCCAGGAATGGAGAATGGGTCAACATCACAATGAAGAAGGTAAATATTTTGCTTTCTATGAATGATGACTCTAATTGGCAGTCTTATATGAACTATATCAATGTTGACCTTAAGTTTGTAGAAGAGCAACGATTAAATCTTTTTTCCAAATATAACAAACTAAGTTTTGAACTGAATAAGTGTAGGGATGAACTGCTTCTTTTAAAACAAACTAAGCTTGAGGCTGTCACTTTGGAAATTCAAAACACTGAACTAGTTAAAAGAAATCAAGCTCTTCAAGATGAACTTAAAAAGGAAAAAGATATCATTGAAATTTGGACTGCTAAGAATCCAAGGGTCTTTGATGTTGTGGGTGCCCCAAGTAGCAAAAAGAGAGTCATAGGTGAAGACCATCTCCCTGAATCTCACAACAAAGACCTGAGTCCAAAGCCATTTGTTTCTGGTGTCATGATTACCAATATGTTGACAATTCCCAAGCCCAGTGATTGGATTGAACGGGTTAACCCTGAGAGTAAGCTTCCAAATTTCGATTCTGGAAGAATACTAGAGCCTGAAAGCCAAGCTCTAAAGAGCATGCTTGGACTCCCTGATGTGCCCAGTAGTACTGAACACATCTCTGAGTCTGAAGCAGAATCTCAAGCACCGCTTCCACCCCTGAAACCTCTTCAGGGTGCTGCACCAAGCTCTGAGCTTACTCCATTACAATTCAATCCTCATTCACCAAAAGAAAGGTCTGGACTTGGTAGAACCATCCTGAAAAGACCAACAAAACCAATCCTACTAGAGTCTACTCCCACTGAGACTTCCACATCTTCAGTTCCTACTGAAGCAGACCAAATTCAGCAACTGACTGAACTTGTGAGGAAGCTAACTGATAAGATGGAATCCATCGAAAAAGCTACTGATTCAATCAAGGAAACTAAGTCAGCCTCCTCTAGTTCATCAAGGTCAAAATCCACCAACAAGCCCAGGCATAAGTGTGACCTATGCCATTATACTAGTCATACCACTGACAATTGATATAGAATCCTTTTTTGTATGATCTGCAAAAAGGATGATCACAGAACTTCTGATCACTTACAGTATGTAAGTTCATTCAGTGAAGCAAAATATACCAAATTTGGTCATCAATATGCTTCAACCTCCAAACCAGCTCACAGAATAGAGCAAAACCTTTTCCTCCATGCCCACATTGTGGCTTGAATGATCATCATCCTGATGATTGTCTCATGAACACATGCTTTGATATTTGCGGAAATCCAGCTCATGAGACATCCCAGCATGACAGTGTCATCCAAGCAAGGATAAGTTCCAAACAACCCCGAATCACTAAGACATCCTCAGTCACCAAATGCAAAACCTGTGGTAGCACTATGCACTCAACCACTAACCATGAGTCAATTGCCAAATTCAAGCAGACCTTTAGACCCAAACCCACTAGTATGTGGGTCAGCAAGAGAAACTAATCCAGTTTACTATTTGTGCAGAGACACGCCAGGGAGCCTATTTGGCATCTAGATAGTGGATGCTCAAGAAGCATGACTGGTGTTAAGGAGTATCTGCACAAGTATGTAAAGGAACCATAACCCAAGGTAGTATTTGGTGATAACTCATCATGTCCCACTGAAGGTTATGGTTTAGTATACTGCAATGGAATAGTTTTCTCTAGAATAGCTTATGTCAATGGTCTCAAATACAATCTCATCAGTGTCAGTCAACTCTGTGATGCTAAGTACATTGTGCAATTCAATGACAAACAAGACACCATTTTCAATGCCAACAAAGAAGTTGTTTTGATAGCTCCTAGAAGAGATGATGTTTAGGTCTTAGACATGTCAACACTCTCTCAAGATGGAACTTGTCTCTTTGCCAAAGCCACTGAAACTGTCAATTGGCCGAGGCACAAGAGGCTCTCTCACTTAAATTTCAAAAACATCAACAACTTGGCAAAACAAAACAAGGTTCTTGGTTTACCATCACTAGTGTTTGCAAAAGATAAACCATGCTCAGCCTGTGAAAAAGGCAAACACCATAGAGCATCTTTCAAAACAAAACAAAATTTCTCCATCAAAAGCTGCTTTCACCTCCTGCACATGGATCTCTTTGGACCAGTCAGTCCTAGATCAATCCAGCATGAGAAGTATACACTTGTCATTGTTGATGAGTTCTCAAGATACACTTGGGTATACTTTCTTTCCAAAAAGAGTCAGGCAGCTGATACAATAATGTCATTCATCAGGAAAATTGAAAACCAGAATGAGATTACTGTTAAACAAATCAGAACTGACATGGGCACTGTGATGAAAAAGGAATCACCTAAAACTTTTCATCCGCTTACACCCTGAACAAAATGGGGTGGCTGAAAGGAAAAACAGAACTCACATTGAGGCTGCCAGAACTATGTTAAATGGCTCAGCACTCTCAAAGCATTTCTGGACTGAAGCAGTCAAAACAGCCTATTATACACAAAATAGGTCCATCATTGTCAAAAGACATAATAAAACCCCTTATGAGATATTAAAAGGTAGACTTCCTGATATCAGCTACTTTCATGTGTTTGGGTGTCCTGTGTTCATTCACAACCACAAGGATCACCTAGGAAAATTTGATGCAAAAGCTGATGATGGATATTTCCTAGGTTACTCACTGATCTCTAAAGCCTTCAGAGTGTTCAACACCAGAAGACAACAAGTTGAGGAAACCTTTCATGTCACCTTTGATGAAAGTTCAGAAAGCATCAGATTCACGAATACCTCAGTGGAGGAAATAGGAATTAATGACTCAACTAGATATCCTCCTGATGAGTTCATCACTGAAATCAACTCCTCCTATCAAGCTGATGCTGACATCTCGTACTATGTCTTACCCCACAACCTTCCTCAACCAACCGTCAGTGATTACATTGATAATCAATCAGTCCCTATTGGGATAGGTAATACTGAACCAAATGTTCAGGAACCTGTGATTCAAGAAACCCAACCTGAAAGAAGCATCTCAACAGATGATTTTAATGATTCTATGGCTCCTGCAGACCGAACTCACTCCGAGTTTCCAGTGACCTCCTCTAGCTCAGATCCTAGACCACAAAGTAAGTGGAAAAAATCTCAAGACATTGAGCTTGTAAACATCATTGGTGAACCCACTGAGGGCATGCTCACTAGAAGCATGTCTGCTAAGTTAACTGCAGCTTCAGCCAATGAATATCTATATGCTGACTTTCTATCAGAAATAGAACCCAAAAGTGTCACTGAGGCTCTAAAACATCCAAGATGGGTTCAGGCTATGCAAGAAGAAATTTGACAGTTTGACAAAAACAAGGTCATGACCTTGATCAAATGTCCTCAGGATGTCATTGTCATAGGAATGAAGTGGGTTTTCAGAAACAAAACTGATGAAAACGGCACTGTCATTAAAAGTAAGGCCAGACTTGTAGCCAAAGGTTACAGTCAACAAGAAGGCATTGACTATGATGAGACATTTGCTCCTGTTGCAAGAATGGAAGCCATCAGGATCTTCCTTGCATTTGCTACCTACATGAACTTCAAAGTTTGCCAAATGGATGTAAAAAGTTCATTCCTGAATGGTAAACTCAAGGAAGATGTGTATGTTCAGCAACCTCCTGGCTTTGAGAGTAGTGAATTCCCTGACTATGTCTGTAAGCTTGACAAAGCCCTTTATGGACTTAAACAAGCTCTCAGGGCATGGTATGAAACTCTCTCAGCCTTCCTGATTCAAAACAAGTTTGTCAGAGGAAAGATAGACAACACCTTGTTTATCTACATGACAAAGCAAGATGTGATACTAGTCTAAGTATATGTTGATGACATCATCTTTGGCTCAACAAACTACACTCTTTGCAAACGGTTTGAAAAACTGATGACAAAGAAGTTTGAAATGAGCATGATGGGCGAACTCACATACTTCCTTGGACTACAAATCAGGCAAACTGATAAAGGAATCTCCATTAGTCAAGAGAAGTATACCAGAAATCTCATGAAGAAATATGAGATATCTGATTGTGCCTCAGTGAAGACACCAATGGTCCCTCCTAACAACCTTGGACCAGATCTCACTGGCAAATTAGTAAATCAAACTCACTTCAGGGGGATTCTAGGATCACTGATGTATCTAACTGCTTCCAGACCAGACATACAATTCTCAGTCTGTCTAATAGCAAGATATCAGTCCAATCCCAAAGAATCCCATCTCACTACAGCCAAAAGAATCCCCAGATACCTGAAGGGAACTCCAAGCCTTGGACTTTACTATCCATAGTGCTCAGGGTTTGACCTCAAAGGGTATTCTGACTCTGATTATGCTGGCTGCAACATGGACAGAAAAAGTACCTCAAGGTCCTGTCAACTTCTTGGAGGAAAGCTGGTTTGTTGGAGTGCTAAAAAGCAACAATCAGTGGCTATGTCTTCAGCTGAAGCTGAGTATGTGGCTGCTGCAGGATGCTGTGCCAATGTATTATGGATGAAAATTCAACTCAGTGACTATGACATCCATTACAAAATGGTACCCATCTTCTGTGATAACACCAATGCTATTGCAATCTCCAAAAACCCTGTCCTTCACCAAAGAACCAAACACATTGATATCAGATATCATTTCATCAGGGACCACATAATGAAAGGATACATAGAGCTTCATTTCATCCCTACTGAATATCAACTTGCTGATATCTTCACCAAACCCGTAGATGAACCTACATTCAGGAGACTGAAAGTTGAATTGGGAATGCTAGACGTTGAAAGTCAACAACCTGAAAACCAATCCCAATCTCAGTAAGTTCTCTCTGAAATGGTTTATCCTCCCTGAACAAAACCCCAAAACAACCCTCTCACTGAATGAGTAAGACTCATTCAGGTACCCTGACTTTAGACATTAAGCATTCAGCATTGGATGAGTAACTAAATGCACCAAGTATCAGTTACTTAAATGTCCTAGGTTGGTAAACACACCAATTTAATAAGGGAATATACGTCTCTTTATCTTACTGTCATCCAAGTCAAGGGTCCCTCAAAACTTACCTCATCCCACTTGGCATTAAATGCCTCCTCTCACATGAAATATCTTAAGGATATTTTATTACTGCAGAATGCACTTTTACTATGCACTGCAACTGTTCTCTTGAAAACCAGGAAATTACTGCGGGTAGTGGAGTAGGTGGCATTAAATAAGGTAAATAAAAAAATTTCAAAAACTAACTTTACAAATCCTCTTTTATCCAAAAATTACCCCTCTCACCACTCTATAAATACCCCTATCAAAAACATCAAAAACACACACAAAGAATTTCTGCATCTAAACTCTGTCAAAATCACTTCTCAAAACAAGAAATCTTTGTGTTCTTTAATCCTCAAAACAAGTTTTTCAGTAAAATCTTCTCTGTAAACATTTACAAAAGGTTTTTTCATTACAAAACTTAAGAGATTCAAAACTCTTTGATTGTTCTTGTCAAGATATCTTTTTCAAAACCCTAAAACCTTTTAATGGAAATGGCAAGAACACAATCTCTTCAGTTTACACCACAGTGGGTAGGTGATCTCAATAATGTTGAATTTAAAACAAACAATGTTATAAGCACTTTTGAATACCCCCTGATGTCCCAGCCTATAAGGGCATCATGAAGTTTTTATTCAACTGCCCACTGAAAACGGCCTTTATTCAGTCCCCCTCTATTCTGTACCAAAATCTCCTCAGGGAGTTTTGGGCTACAGTTGTGGCCTATGACCCGACACCCTCTACTGATGAGACTGACCTCAGACCCCTCAGGGAGTATCTCATCAAATTCAGTCTGTTTAATGGGGAAAGGTCAGTCACCCTGGACTATAAAACTTTTTGTACATCAACAGGGTTAGACTATAATTCTGGAGTCTATGTTGCCTATCCTGAACCCTCTACAGTTAAGGATGGGTTAAAACAAATTGTTTTGGATCCAAAGTTTTTGGACAGAACCCCAGTCACCAATAACTCATTTCCTGCGGCTTGGAAGATCCTGTTCACTTTCGTGATTCAGGTTCTCGTCGGGAACCACTCATCCACTGAACAAGTTAACTCTATTCAGTTGATGGTGGCATATTGCTTAATGAACGGGGTCACTGTCGACATTGGGGAGATCATTTACAGTGATCTCGTAACCAAGCTACTGAGCAAAACTAGGACGAAATACGTTTCGTATCCTAGGTTTGTCTCATGTGCTTTACAAGTGTTAATGGGTTGTAATTACCCTCAGGAATACAAATACACTGCTTTACCTGGTATCCTGAGTCAATCAAATTTTCAAAAAGACCCATCTCAAGTCACTGAAATTGAATTGACGGCCCATATGGTTGCTGTAAACAACCAGAGGGACTCAGTATCTCCTAACCCTGCTCCTAAAAAGAGAATGGGGAAGTCTCAGACTGGGACTAAGACCAAACCCAAGTCTTAGGGCCCTGAGGCTTCTGGAGCACAGCCTAAAAGGCAAAGAAAGCCCCAGACTGATCTGCCACCCACTGGAGACCAAACAACATCCACCCCGTGACAACAAGGACACTGATACATCATAGTGGTGCCTTGGTCCCAACTACTACTCCCCAAGATCCAGAGGGAAACATAAAACCCGCTGGTAGGGGAGCGCCTTCCACACTGCCCAAGGATGACATTCGCAAATCACAGCTTTTGTATGAGGGCCAACTGAATGATCCCAAAGACTTAGAGGGAAATGAACAACCCGCTGATAGGGATCTCACTGCCACTGCTTCTAGGGATAGCACTGGGAAACACCCACTAGTGCTTGTAGGAGCAATGGGGGACAAAGACTCAGAGGGATTAATACCACCCGCTGATATGGAACCCATCACCACCACTGGTCTCTTAACAGTTGCTAAGGTTAATGAAATCCTTTTCTCTTATGAAGAACTAGCTGACAGTGAAGATGATATACTTTCAGCAGGAGAAGAAATGGACGATGATGTTCAAACACAAGAATAAGAGCATCAGCCTGATCCACAAGAGCCTGAAGAGTCACCTTTCAAGCCTGAAGAAGATGACTCTGAATCTTCTTCATATTGTCCTGAAGAATTCAGAAAGTTTGACAACACTCATCCACTGACAAAAAGACAACTGGTTATGTGGATCTCTAAAGCTTCAAGGAAGCTATATTCTGGGGTTACTGAAACTTTATGGGATCAACACACTGAAGCTGCTGCCAGCTATGCAGATCTGATGGCTGAGGTACATGCTTTTGATGCAAACACTGACGAACACAGAGATCTCATGTACCAACATCTTCACAGACTGGATGAAAACCTGGTTAAGTTTCTGAAGCACCTTCAGGGTTGTGGCACAAAGATTGATGAAATCAGGGATTCTGTCAAAGAAGACCCAACACTCAACTCAAGAGTGCTGGAGGCTACTGGGGCTTACTTGAAGAATTCCTCCAGCCTCACTGAACTAATCGACATGCTCAAATCTGCAAATGTTCAGGGTATTTAGTCTTCTATTCAATCTCTTCAGACAACACTGGGTTCTTTGGATGCTCAAGTGACTACTTTGGCTAAGGCATCGTCTTCTATGGCCTGGAATCTTGGGCCTAGGATGACTGCTTTGGAACTATCTCAGGCTAATCTGGCAGAAAAGGTCATCGGTCTTCAAAAGGATACAACTGACATCAAGGCTATGGTCTCAAAGATCTACCAAGCCTTCAAAGGTCAAGCAACTCCAACTCCCTCAGTTTCCGAGGCAACTCTTGCTCTCACTGATGTTGCAGCAACAATTGAGGGGGAGAAAGCCACTAAAGAGACTCCCTCTCACACTGAGGGGGAGCCAGCTCAGCCAGTCTCTGCAACACCCATATCATCTGTCCCACCAACAACATCAACAATAATGACAATGATAGTTGCAACACCAATCATGACAACAACACCACCCTTGGTAGCATCATCTTCTTCAGGCCAGGATAAAGGAAAAGCCATAATGCAAACTCCTGAGCCTGAGAAGATTCCCTATGTCATCGGCAACACCCAGTATATGCTCACTCCACAACAGCTAAGTGCCTACCTTGCAAAGGAAGACAGAAGAAAGAAACTAGCTGAGGAAGAAAGGAAGAGCAAAGAAGCACTGGTATAATTTGTTGCTGAGGAAGCTGAGAATATTGGAATTGGTCCCAAGAAGCTTCAAAAGGGTCAGGCAGGACAAAAGTTCAAGGATGCTCAGGCTGCTCAAATGGCTGAAATGAGAAAGAAGCTTGACGAAAAGAACAGGAGAGCTGCAGCCATTAAGCAAGAAAGAATTGACCACTACCATTGGTCAATGACAAGCAGAAGGATGCCTGAGAAAATCACAGATGTAAAAATCATCCCCAAATCCAAACCACTGGCAATGAATGTCTACAGGGGGGATGATAAAAGACATTTCGAGGTTCATGATCCCATGAAATTCACTGACTTTGGGATCACTGAACTCGATGAACTTGGTCCAATCATTGCAAAGAAGCAGAATGCTGTGGTTAAAGAGCTGATGAAAAACCTCAGCAAAAGGTATGAAAGACTGAGGGAAGCACCAACACAGCTTGGAATTCAGCCTGCTCTAACTGCACCACAAGGATCTCAGTCTCAGCCAGCCCAAGGCAAAAGAAAGAGGATTGAGTCCGAGCCTGAAATCAAAGTCCCTGGCCTGGACTGCAACAGAGAGCTACCAGAGGGAGTAAATTTTGTTAACTGTCTTTGCATTGAAGAGCCTGAAAAAGGACTCTTCTTTATTGATGTTTATGGAAACCCAACATTCCAGAGAAGGAGTGACATTGACCTTGCAGGAGTATCTACAATGGCAAGTTATCTACCAGTGGCCTCTTAGATCCAAACCCCAGCAAACGTCAGGTTCTGCAACGACCTAAATGCTAAGATAAGAGAGCACCCTGATAAAGAAACACTCCTCAAGAAGAAACCAAAGCTTGAAGCACTGGGAATCCACATTGAGTGACATCTTTTGTTTCATCTTTTATACTAGTAATAGGAACTATGTAATTTGATCAATAAACGATGTATGATTTGTTAAAATACTCAGTGTTCCTTATTATGTTCATTAGTACATTTAGTGTAAGAAGAAGCCATTTGCTCACTTGCACAGATCAAACACTTAGGCTATTTGTATATCCAAATAGGGGGAGACTGTTGGGTTCAATAAATACCCAAACCCCTTAAGTATAGGATTTGAATAGAAAATACCCTAAGTATTTAATCCCTTAAACGTTAACAAGTCACTGAGTGCATAGTCTCTCAGTGAGCTGCCTTCAGGATACTCAGTAAGAGACAAAGAAGAAGTATCTCCACTCAGTATGGCGGAACTTAAAGGGTGAAGACTGAGTCAAGAAGAAGACAGTGGATTCAGTGAGTGATGACAATAACTTACTAAATCCCTCAACTCCTCACCAACCATTCTACTAAAGACAAGACTGAATAACAAAGACTGAAGGATGTAAAGACTGAAGAATGAGCGAGACAAGGCGGGATAAGTTTGAACAGATAAGACAAAGTCCCTATCAACCAAAGTCAATTTTCTTTGAATGGCTGACTATCAGGCTCAGTGTCATCACTGACTAGAAGAAAGCAACCTTGTCACTTACCCAATATAGTCTTTGTAAACAGAGACAAAATACATCAGTATTTTTTCTTCTGTAACCTATTAGTTTGTCACTTAGGATAGAGTTAAAACTCATACTTGTATAAATAGCATAAGAGATGGAGTGAAAGTTTTTAAGCTTGTGAATTGTAAAACACACGCACACACAAGCCATCTTTCACTCCTCCAAATACAACTCAGTCCCTGAGATAGCTCAGTGGTTCCATTGTAGTTGTGCTCAGACTTAGCCTGAGCTTAGTGAGGAGTTACCACACTTTGTTATTTCAATTCCAAGTACTGTTCCACAAGTACTTAGGTAATGTATTCTTTTTGAATGATTTCTAATAAAGAATATTAAGTTGAAAATTTATCAGTGTGTCTTTACTTGCATTATCTTTCAGTCATTACTCACAATCAGCTTACTAAATACTTTAAACTGTTTTATACGATTGTGAAACGGGAACAACATTATGTAATGATCACTGTTAAAGAAAACCAAATATAACAAACTTGATGTAGAAGTAGAACAACCCAAACTTGCGTCTTATGTCTTGTACTATATATGTGACTTTGAATGTATACCCAAACCGATGTATAAAGGGACCCCAATCTCTTGAAAAAAAGTCTAGATTTGTCAAGTCTTAGTCGCCACTTCAACGCGTAAACAAGTTATCTTTAAAGTTTAACACCCGCTTTAAGATATGATAAGAACACAAACCTATGAAAGTCCACTTCATCGTCAAATAAATGATAAATAATCATCTTCGTAACCAATTAATCAAAAGAATTCAAATACGAGCCTTTTAAACTTTTAAGAACATTTAAACCAATAATCTTCTGTGTGTGTATATCCAATATCTCCATAAATCCAAAACCAATCGAGAACCAATAAACATGGACTGAACATATATAAACTTCCTTTTTATGTTCATCTCTCTCGATCAGACACCACTCGTAGTAAGAAGAAACTGTTAGGATTTAGAAAATCCAGTAGTTAAAGTGTCGGTCACCTCAAGTATATGTAATCTTTAGAAAGCTCGTAGTCATAGTTATTTAATGTTAAGTAGTATTTAGTTTAGTAACACCGTGGAGGACGGACGGGTCTTTACCCACTGTATGCCTGATCCACAGCCCGTCAGGTGGCGTTTTATGTAAGTACTATAAATACTCTCTACCTCCCAAGGTAGAGAGTTGGAGCTCATAATAAGATTTTTCTTTCTCTTACTAAAGTTCCCAACTCTCTTCCCTTTCTCTCTCTAGAACTTTCTCTCTCTAAACATATTACACGCCCCATAGTGATTATGGTCTAGTGTGTTTGTGAAATCCTATATGTTACAATTGGTATCAAGAGCCATGGTTTGATCACTCATCTTTCATGCTCTTTGTTTTGGTGGATTTCATAAGGTTTTTGGGGTATTAAGTCTTTAGAAGAATTTGATTCATTTGGACAAATTCTAGTGTTAAAGTTTCAATTTTGCTTGTACTTTTGTGTTTAGGATCATCATATGTGTTTATGTTTTGAATTGGAAGGCTTAAATCATTGTGGTTTGGTTGTTTTTGATTGATAAAGTTGGTATTTTTGAACTTTGTACTAAGCGAGTTGTGTCTCGGATATTTTGTTCTTCAAAGCGAGTTGCTTTGTTACTGGATGCGAGTTGTTATATGCGACTTGGCCATTTAGCGAGTTAAGCTTTTAAGCAACTTGGTGGTTAAGCGAGTTGTGTCTGTTTGCGACTTGCTATTAAGCGAGTTGATTCCTAAAGCGACTTGCTTCTTTAAGAGAGTTGATTGTGTTGCGAGTTGATACTGAAGCGAGTTGGCTATTTAGCGACTTGTTGCATCAAGCGAGTTGATTGTGTTGCGAGTTGATATTAATGCGACTTGGCTATTTAGCTAGTTGATTCCTTAAGCGACTTGTTCCTTTGAGCGAGTTGGTTGTTTAGCGAGTTGATTACTAGCGAGTTGAGTGTTTAGCTACTTGTCAATTTAGACTTGTCACTTCTTCGTGTTACATTCTTACGGTTGTTCTTTTGGTTTAGTAAAATCCCGTGAAAGAATCAATTTCTCGGTTTAATCAAAGAATTGTAAAATCCCCGTAGAACTTGTAATCATGGCAAACATCGTTCCTACTATTGTTTCTTCCGTAGCTGAGGACGTTCAAGCAGCAGGGTCAGATACTCGTCCACCTATGCTTGACAAAACTGATTATGATTCATGGGCACAACGAATCCGATTGTACTGTTTGGGAAAAGAAAACGGAGTCAACATTCTCAAGTCAATCGATGAAGGACCTTATCAGGTTGAGACTACAAGAGACTTAATTAATACAGCTGCAGATGGAACTATGATCTATGGACTAGACAGACCAAAGATGTATGATGAACTTAATGATAAGGAGAAAAAGAGATTCGATGCTGATATCAGGGCTTCTAACATCATACTTCAAGGTCTTCCAAAAGATATCTACAAGATGATCAATCACAACACGAAGCCAAGGCGTGTGGGATAATGTCAAGATGCTTCTTTTTGGTTCGAATTAACTATGGAAGACAGAGAATCACAACTCTATGATGAATTTGAGCACTTCAAGATGAAACCAGATGAGAGTGTCTATGAGTATTACGTGAGATTCCACAAGCTTGTTAATGACATGAGAAACATCAAAATGACTATGCCAAACATTCAGCTGAACTCAAAGTTTGTGAACAACATGTATCCCGAATGGCACAAGTTTGTCACCTCTGTGAAGCTAACCAAAGGATTGAAGAATACGAACTATGAGCAACTCTATGCCTTCCTTCTTCAGAATGAGAGACATGCCATGTTTGAAAAGAGGATTCTTGAAAAATTCAAAACAAATCCAGGAGAGACAAGCTCATCAAATGATTCAATTGCCTTCTACTCAAACATTGAGATTACCACTAAAGCTTCACAAGTTATACCCATGGGTGATGGCACTCACAAACTTATTCCCGATCCTATGTTCAAACAAGCTGATGCTGATGCACACGTGGGTAACTTCATTAATCAACTGGCACTCCTGATTAGTCAAAACATGAACTCTCTTCCACACACCAACAACAACCTCAGAACAGCATCTAATCCACACAATCAAGCCACTATCAGAGATGGGAAGGTTATAGTACAACCAGTTCAAGAAAGGCAGTATGAACAAGGAAGAGGTGGAGTTGGTAGAGGCTATGTAGCAAATCAGAATAGGGGAAGGAATGGAAATCAGGGACAAGCAAAGCCGATCAAGTGTTACAACTGTGGAGGTGAGGGACACGTTGCAAGGAACTGCACATCGCCAAAACGCCCTCAGAATGCTGAGTACTTCAGGGATAAGATGTTGCTTGTTCAAGCACATGATAATGGTGCAACTTTGGATGAAGAAGAGTTGTTGTTTTTTGCTGAGGGAAATGCCAAGACGTATGATGCAGATGTGGATGAGTAGCCAATTCAGGAGATAGGCCACAATCATCAGAATGCCTTTTAAGTCGCTGATTGTGATGCATATGACTCGATGCGTTGATGATGAACCTCTGCACAAACCATTTTCATGGCTAGCATTTCTCCAATGGTCTCTCCTAAAGTCTCTTCATCACCACAAGCTGATCCATCCAAAGACAAACTCATTTCTGAGGTATTAAAACTATACGATGATGCGGATGTGCAAAAGATGCATGACAAAGTACAATCAACTGAAACTATTGAGTCAGATATTGAAAATGTGGGTAATAACAATGTTGTCCCATATGATCAATATGTGAAACAAAGTGAAAGTGAGGTAGTACCAAGTGATGCATCTTCTGCAATCAACGATGACTATGTTTTTTATGAATACACTGGATGTGCCCCTGATGATTCTGTTATCTCTGAACTTAATGCCTATAAAGAACGAGTTGCCATTTATGAACAACGTGCTAAGTTTGAGTTAACTACTCGTGAGCAGGAGATGGATGACCAAATGCGTACAGTTATTAGAAAAAGTAACTTTAGAGAAGAAGTCTTAAAACAAGAGTTAAACTCCTTCCAAGAAAAGCTTTCTAAAACTGCTAAGCAAAAACAGGAACTTCAAGAAAATGTTAAAATGCTTAAGCAAGAATTCAATGCTAAGGAATCAAAACTTTTGAATGAGTTTTCCAATCTAAAAACTTTAAAAAACAAGCTTGAAAATAAGTTGTACATACAAGGGAATACCATTCAGACTGCTCACTTGATTACTAAGAATAGAGTTTTAAGCGATAAGCATAGCATTCCCCTTGTTGAGGAACCAAATCCAGATGTCATTAAAAAGGCTAGAACTGCTCATAAGGTAATTTATGATGGTAATGAAATCCTTAAGCCTAGACAGAAACCTAGTTGCGCTGAGTGCACTGAGGAAGATAAGAAATCAGATGAGGTCACTAGGGAGAAAATGAATAAAAAACTCAACAACCCTATTTGTAAAGAGAAAAAAATAACCATCAAACCTCATGATTACACTAAGGAAAATTGGATCTCCCATAACATGTTTAAGCCTCAAACTCAATTAACCCTAGAACAGATTTTTTGGAAGAAAGATATGAAAAAAAAAAGCAAAGAATCTTGTTGTAACGAACCCTCCCCTTAGGAAAATGCCTGCAGCGATTGTGTATCCTCCAAATACACCAATGCATTTAGTTCCTAGGACTATTGCCACTAAGAGCAAGACCTTAATCAGTCAATATGTTATTTTTCAACTATTTGTCGATTTTGAGAAAACTTGTAAGAAGAGGATCACACCCACTGGGATAACAGAAGGGGAAAGGGGTTTTGAGCAAACAAAAGAATGTTATTTAACTGAGGTCATGCCTTTCTTTAAACAACTAAAAGATCATTTTGAGAGTCTTAAAAAGGGTATTGATTCTGACATTAAAGGAATGGAAAAGGAATTTGATGCAATGATAGTTGAGGTTAGTGACTATGAGCGAACATTAAAATATAATGAGATTGAGAGGAAAAACTTGCATACCTTGAATGAGAATCTTATTTCAGAATGTATTGCTCAAGATGTGTTTTACATGCTAATTGCTCCATTAATGCTTCTCAATTTCATGAATTATTTGTTGCTCGAAAGTCTCCCATGATCGTGTCATTGAGCTTGAAAAGATTAATTCGAAACTTAATGAGAAAATTGATCCGGATGATCACGATAATTTGGTAAAGCATCTTTCTAAACTAGAAGTTGAACATTTTGATCTGCAATTAAAATATCAACATCTAAAGAAAATGTTAAAACCTCAAATATCAAGACATCCTTGGATGTTCCTGAATTTGATGCGGTTTTTGAAATTAGCAAACGTGATGAACAGATTCGAGCTCATTGTAACATGATCAGAAAGTTGAAAGCCCAAATCTCTCAATTAAAGGGTGTAAAGAACAATGTGACTGGATCCCAAATGCCTCCTCCTTTAGATTCTAAGTACTCTCAAACTTTTCATCTTCAAAACTTAGTTAATGCCTTACAAAAGGAAAACGAGAGTTTTCTAGAAGAAAATGAAAAAGTTAAACGACACTTTAAAGAGTTATATGATTCAATGAAAGTCACTCGTGACCAAAACAACGAAAAAATAACGTCTTTACAAAGGAAATTGAGAATCTGAGAAGTCGGAAAATGGGAACCGCCACTTGTTTTTAATAAGAATGTTGCATCAAAGTCATCCTCGACGCAAATACACTATGATCAAGTTAAATACATTCCTCCTCATCTTAGGAATAATGAACCTTGCGTTTCATGACTATTGTGCTCAAGTTAAGGATAGTCTAGAATGTCTCTGTGAGATTGTTGAAGAGGATTTCATTAATAAACCTCTTGATAGAGAAATTAGGTTTGCTCGCCTCCAGGCCAAACGATCTCAAGAGCTGCTAGAATGTGTAATTGCAACATGTTCTAAATCCTTAGGTGCAAAAGGTAAAGCGGTGATGCCTTGTTCTATGCCTAGTGCCAAGCATACAAACCATTCTATGCCCAGTTTCAAGAAATTGAACACCAATGTGCCTTCTATTAGTACAGACCCTTGCACATCTAGTTCAGGAATGCAAAAAGAAAATCAACCAACTAATGTTCCCATAATTCCCTCTACAGGAGTAATCAGTGACATTAAAGCATGCAGGTCAAAGCCTCCAGGCAATACCAAGCAAGATAGGACCTCGCAAGCTAAGAATGTGCATTGGAAGAAAGTAGAAGACCAACCTAGGAACTTTAAGTTTGAGTTGAATAAAACGAATCGTGTTGATTCTAGTATTAGCCATAGGCGTACTGTAATTAATTCAAATTATGATACTATGTGCAAACCATGTAATGATGTCTGTTTAAATTCTGTTGCTAATCATGATTATGGTGGGAATGGTTTGTCTAATGCTGTTAAATGCCCAGTTAAGATTGTTAATGCTAAAAATCATGCAAAGAAGGCTAAAAGGCAAAAGCTTAAGAAAGTTAGAAAATAGTGGAAACCCACAGGAAGAACATTTTGTAAGATAGGTTATCAATGGATACCTTTTGGCCATAAGGTCAATCAGTTTTACCCTCAAACTGCTAAGACAATGCCCACTAGAAAATGGTTGCCTCTGGTAGAACTATTCCTTAAGAAGTGACATACTTTGAATAGGTCAAATACAGACACCAGATCGCATCTATTCCTAATGATTCCATTGCTTCTACTTATGATATGGATGTTTCTATTTCTGACATGGGTGTTCCAATCACTGTTACTAACCAAGTGGAACCCATTCTTGCATGGGGGATCCCAATTATCGCTTATCCATTCTTATATGTGTTCAACTGCAGATCGTTCAAATCATTCGTGGTACTTGGACTCAGCTGTTCCAAGCATATGACTGGAGACCGGTCGCGGCTCATGAACTTCGTGAGCGAATTCATCGGGACTGTTAGATTCGGGAACGATCATTTCGGTGCTATTATGGGTTATGGAGATTATGTTGTTGGTGATAGTGTTATCTCCAAGGTATATTACGTAGAAGGTCTTGGTCATAACTTATTCTCTGTTGGACAATTCTGTGATTCTGATCTAGAAGTGGCCTTTAGAAAACATACTTGTTTCGTTAGAGAACTTGATGGTAAGGAACTCTTAAGAGGAACACGTGGTTCTAATCTATACACCATCTCTATCGAAGATATGATGAAGTCTTCTCCAATTTGTTTGTTGTCAAAGGCTTCAAAAACCAAGTCATGGTTATGGCATCGTGTCTCAATCACTTGAACTTCGGCACCATCAATGATCTCTCCAGAAAGGACTTAGTTGTAGGGTTACCTAGACTAAAGTATGAAAAGGATCATCTTTGTTCAGGATGCCAATTGGGAAAAAGCAAGAAGTATGCCCACAAACCTAAACCTACAAATCTCTACGAAGTTCTTCATACAATCCACATGGACTTATGGACCTGATATCTTTGGGAAGAAATAAGTGTTAGTTGTGGTTGATGATTACTCTCGATTCACCTGGGTTAAGTTCCTAAGGACAAAGGATGAAACTCCGTATATCATCATCAAACTTATCAAACAGTGCAGTTCGACTTAACAAAAATGTCAGAATCATCCGAACAGACAATGGAACTAAGTTTGTTAATAAACAACTTAGTGAGTTTTATGAAAGTGTTGGAATCAGTCATCAAAGAAGTGTTCCACGAACTCCTCAACAGAACGGTGTAGTTGAAAGACGAAATCGAACTCTTGTGGAAGCCGCAAGAACAATGCTGATTTACTCAAAGGTTCCAATGTTTCTATGGGCTGAAGCCATTGCCACTGCATGCTACACTTAAAACCGGTCCCTAATTCACACTGCTCATGGAAAAACTCCATATGAACTTGTCCACAATAGAAAACCTAATCTCTCAGGCCTTCGTGTGTTTGGTGCATTGTGTTACCCAACTAATGATGGTCAAGACTTAGGTAAACTAAGAGCAAAGGCATATATTGGAGTCTTTGTTGGTTATGCACCAAACAAGAAAGGTTACCGAATCTACAACAAGAGAACCCGAAATATCATGGAAACAATTCACGTTACGTTCGATGAGCTGACCTGTCAAATGGCTCCTGGACAATCCAATTCTGGACCCGCACTTCAAAACAGTCCCATTGGTTCATCCCTTGTACCAAACTCATTTCCAGCAACTCCATATGTACCTCCATCTGAAGATGATTTAAAGAAATTATTTGATCCAATGTTTGATGAACACTATGAACCGAATGCTGATGAAATGTCAATTCCATCAACAGAGGCTGCTCATATCCCCGTGAATGAAGTGAACCCTTCAGTCTCAATATCATTAAGTCAAGAAGCGCTGCTGGCTGATCACTCTGTCTCATCAACAAATCATCAATCATCAAATGTACATCATGGAATTGTTTCTGGCATCAATGAAGAAGTTAATCCCTTTGCTACTCCCGAAGATGCTCCATTTTAAAATATCTTTGCTCCTGAATCATCATCAGAACCCTCTTCATCAAGAGATATCGACTCTGCTACTTCAGTTCCACAACAACAACCACATGAACACCTTATAAAATGGACACATGATCACCCATTGGACAACATCATTGGAAACCCTCTCGCCCAGTATCCACACGGAAACAACTTGCAACCGATGCCTTATGGTGCTTCTTCAACTCCGTATTCTCTAAGGTCGAACCAAAAGACATTAAAACCGCCATGAATGAAGACTGTTGGTTCAATGCCATGCAAGAAGAAATTAATGAGTTTGATTGACTTGATGTATGGGAGTTAGTACCTGCTCTAGATTGTGCTATGATCATTGCTCTGAAATGGATCTTCAAAGTGAAACTTGATGAGCATGGTGATGTCTTAAAGAACAAGACTCGATTGGTTGCCAAAGGATACCATCAAGAAGAGGGTATTGACTTTGAAGAATCTTTTGCTCCTGTTGCTCGTATCGAAGCTATCAGAATCTTCTTGGCTAATGCGGCTAGTAAGAACATGGTCGTATATCAGATGGATGTGAAAACAGCCTTTCTTAATGGTGATTTGAAAGAGGTGGTTTACGTCAGCCAGCCAGAGGGTTTTGTGAATCCAGAGCATCCTACTCATGTCTATCGCTTGAAAAAGGCTCTTTACGATTTAAAGCAAACTCCAAGGGCATGGTATGATACGCTATCAAAGTTTCTTCTATCCATTGGATTCAGCAAAGGAGCAGTTGGTCCGACATTGTTCACCCGGAAGTCAGGCAAACATTTAATTCACGTTCAAATTTATGTTGATGATATTATCTTTGCCTCGACTGACCCCAATGAATGTGATCGTTTTTCTAATGAAATGGGTTCCAAATTTCAAATGTCAATGATGGGACAAATGTCATTTTTCTTGGGATTACAAATTTCACAAAGTCCCGGAGGCATTTTTATAAATCAATCTAAATATGCGAATGAGATTTTAAAGAAATTTGGATTTGTATCATGTGACACCGTTGACACACCCATGATTGAACGAACCAAGCTGGATGAGAACCACTCAGGGATCATGGTAGATCAAACGAAATATCGTAGCATGATTGGATCCCTGGTGTACCTCACAGCTAGAGACCGACATCTTGTTCGCAGTGCATGTGTGCTAGATATCAGGCTAAGCCTACTAAAAAGCACCTTGAAGCGGTAAAACGGGTCTTTCGGTATCTCCAAGGAACCATCAATATGGGACTATGGTACCGAAGGACACCGGTATGTCACTAACGACCTATGCAGATGCTGATCATGCAGGATGTCAAGATACACGTCGAAGTACATCAGGAGGTGCTCAGTTTTTGGGTGATAAGCTTGTGAGGTGGTCTTCAAAGAAGCAAATGAGTACTTCTATTTCCTCCACAGAGGCTGAATACATAGCCATGTCATCTTGTTGTGCTCAAATCCTTTGGATGAGATCCCAATTATCTGACTATGGCTTTGAATTCAACAAAATCCCTCTGTACTGTGATAATAAAAGTGTTATTGCTCTCTCATGCAACAACGTACAACACTCAAGAGCAAAGCACATTGACATCCGACATCATTTCATCAGGGAGCAAGTGGAAAACGGTGTGGTGGAACTCTATTTTGTGAAGTCAGAATACCAGTTAGCAGACATCTTCACCAAAGCTCTTCCGAGAGAACGTTTTGAGTTTATTCTTCCTCGACTTGGCTTGAAAAGCCTTCAACCAGAAACACTCAAACGTCTTCAGGAGGAAGACGAGGAGTAAAGGTCTTTCTTCATCTATATTTTGTATATATTTATTCAAAAAGCAAAATACAAAATTATAAAATCTTCTAAAACCAAATAGAAAAATATAAAACTTTCAAAAAATCCATAAAAATCTGAAAAAATCTCGAAAAATTCTCAAAAATTATCATCTTTTTTTGTCTTTTCTTTCTTGATTCGATATATATCTATGGTCTTTGTGCTGTCAGTCAAAGAGTAACACGGGTCTTTAGATGTTGTTCGAATGTTTTTTTTAAAAATCAAAAAATCAAAAAATTATTTTTGGGAGAAAGTAAAACAATGGTTTACTGTTATTTCAGGCAGTTCCCCGCTTTTCAAAGAAAGAACAGATCCATGCTTTACCTCATGTTTCAATTCTAATGCTCTGATTCTAAAACCAAATGTTTGTCATTAACGAGACAAATGTTTAACTTCAAATATTTTTCCTTCAAATGATTCCTCTGAAAAATATTTGCAATCTTATGAAAACTCAATTGTTTTGAAAACACTTCGGACTCTTTTTGAAAATCAAATGAACTTATCAAGTGTCAAAATCTCAATTCATCAATCAACGACTTTCGTCATTGATTGAGGGGGAGAATGATTTTTCAATCAAATCAAAAAGTGTTCTTTTCAAACAATTTGCACTTAATTGAGTAAGGTCTACTCTAAATGTTTTACAAAGTGTTACACAATTGGTTCCAGACCTTGGTTATTATTATGTTTTCAAAAGATAATTATGCATGTTTAATCAATGGAGTTTAAAGTCTCAAAATCCAATCCTTATCAGTTAAAACGCTTTCATAATCAAGTCACAATTCTCCTTAAAAGCTTTCAAAATCAATTTAAATCTATAGAGATCACAAATCTCAAATGATTTGATAATTGTGATCGGGGGAGAATATGTGATTTAAATTGGATTTAAACTGATAATTTGATAAATGGTTTCATAAGTGTTTAGCATGTTTGCCTCCCTGCAAGTGACAAACGATTTCAAATTTTCCATGCACATGTTGAGGGGAGCATCTATTTTAAACCTCAAATTATTGAAACGTGTTTGAATTGTCTCTAAGTGCAGGTTCCCTCTAATATGTGCAAAACTCTTTCAAAATTCGAGGCACATATTGAGGGGGAGCAAACTTTTGAAAACCTCATCCTTGCTCAAAATGTTTTATCTACTCAAATTGATTGGGAAGTGATGATAATCATTTTAGAAAATGATAATCAAAAGATTGGACCTTTCACTCTTAATCTAACGATTTCAAAGATCTCTTGCCTCCATGTGCTAAACAATTTCTAAATTTTCATGCATATGTTGAGGGGGAGCATTTCTAAAATATCAAAACAATTAAGATACAAAATGCTTTGATTCTATATCACAAGTATCTTGATTGATCTTTCAAATGGTTTTCAATTGGTTCCAATGGCAGATGAACGATACCAAAAAGACCGACCAACTTTACTTTATGTATGGTGATATAAGGATGATAAGGTTAGGTGTTTGGTCCCATGATCCGCTGAGAACGGAGGGATCTACCCAAGGACAATCCACTAGATAGTGTAGAAGTCCTTAGGTATGATGGAAAAAGGAGAAAAGTAAGATATGGGAAGAGTCTTGGACTGAGATCGAAGCTAGTAATCGAATAAACCCAACAAGGTTCTAGTAATGAAATCTCGGTAAGCACTGAAGGGGTTGAAGAATGAAAAAGAATTAAATGTGAAAAGGGTGAAAAGAAATAGCCCTCCATTTATTCAACCTTAGGGTAGAAACCAGGTTCAATTCATATACTACGGTGGTTACCAAGGTAACATCGGTATTGAAGACAAGACGTCATGGACCCGATGGCCTTTCGCACTTCAACTTTCCAAACCACTCAAGTTCCACTTAAAAGGACTTGTTTCATTCTCACGGGGAACCGACATAATCTATCGACTTTCTCTTAGAGATTGTTGATATTGAAGAAGGAGACCCTCTCCCTAGTCTCCGGCATAGGAACCAAATATGCACAATTGAGTCTAGAGCCACCAGATCATCAATAAATCTCTTTAGGACACTTTCAATGAAGACTCTCTGTTTCACACAATGTGGAAAGAGAGAGTATATCTTGAGTCCTACGCATTATCCTTGTGGTATTGCGAACATCTAGTGATATGCATACATATTCACGATGAAGATGGAAAGCCTTCTGGAGCCAACATCAAACAAGCTCTGGTAGGTGGCATGTGAGATCTATCCAATAGATCAACCATGTGACAACTGGATAGAAACAATGGGGAGATTCAATCTTTTGAATCAATCCTGGTTCAGGTTATGGATTGACGGATACCTTTGAAAAACCGTCGTTGTGCAAAAACTCTTTTTCTTTAGCACATCGACTGTGTACCTATTTCTCAAAATAAAAGGTGTTTATGATTGATAATTTATTTTCATTAAAACCTTCGTTGTATTGCAAAAACAATTTCTATTGAGCAATACATGATTGTTTTTCAAATCTCTTTTCATCAACCAGTGAATCTCATTTGTTACGGGTTCACTCACTCCGTGTTGTCTTCTTTGAGGCGTTCGGTTTGAGAACAGCGGCTAAGAGAGCGCGAAACCCATCAAGGAAATTCTTCGAATTATACTGATCACGAGTACTTGTCGATCGGCGGAACCATGGGCCGTGTACCTCAATTCATCGAAAGTGATCAAAGACTTTACTTTGTGCGCTTTATTACTAATTGTCTTATGCAGTACACCCGGCGTTTGCGGTGATCAGAATGGAGCGGTCAATCCATAGCCGCATGCTCACACAACACATTCATATCTAAAGAAAGCATGATTGGTGCATCAATGACTCTGATATTTTCACTCCATGCTTACGCTTCTGTGCTACGCCAATATCATGAATCAACGAAAGCTTCCGCTACTCTGATTAGAAAAAATCATGGATCAGAATGTGAGCATGTCGGTCCAAAAGTCACACCATACCAGCACCACAAAGGATGAGTCAGAGATTTAATGTTGCTGATGATCTCAAAGCTGGCTCAAACTCAGTATCACGTGGATCAGTTAAAGACCTCCACTCAGATTATCCAAAACATGCAAAAATGAAGAATCAAAGACTACGAGCTACAGAACAAGAATACAAGAACAATCTCAATGTAATATGTTGGGTTTTAGGTTCCTTGCATCAAGAATTACTTTAAGTACTGGAACCACGGACAGGCTTGATAGAACCACGGACAGAAGAGTGTAACCACGGATGAAGATAACCGCGGCTAGTAGTAATGTGTAACCACGGATGATATATTGTAACTACTGCTAGTGTTTTGTATAGTCGGTTAGTTTATTGTTTTAGATAAATATGGAAAAGATATTTATCTTGTAGGTTACGTATTGTATAATGTATAGGACTCCTTGGCTTATAAAAGGAGGTCCTAGGTTAGATTAGAAATACGTAAGTCTTATATCTAAAGTCGATACACTTCAAGGTTGCAAAACCCTAATACTGTAAGAGTATTCGTATTAATAAATAATATTGAGGTGTTGAATGTTAACTGTTCTTCTTCTTAAGGTTAAGTGTTAAATTCCGCATAATCTATATATATATATAGGACTAAGTATGACACATGTATAATGCTTACTAGGCATTTTTATTGTGACATGGCGCCTCTATGATGAGGTGGAAATGCCACCATGGCACTTGTGTCATGCTTTATAAAAAAACAATTTTGGTAGCAAGAAGATTCGAACCTTGGTTTCATGGTTCAAATATATGCGCCTCAACCACTGAGACAAGTGATATATTTGTTTAAAATCTGCTACTTCCAAACTAATATTCAAAAAAAATTCCATAACGTATATATTGGTGCAAATATACTACCAACACTTCTTCATAAACCTCTCCCCAATTTATTCTCACATTCAAAAACAATTTCATAACAGATATCATCAAATCAATTAAACGGAGGATAATCCGGGGTTTTGATGACAGAAAATCATGGAGTATTTCAATTTCAAAATCATAATCATCAAATATTCATTCTGCCTTTCAAAACCCTACTCTATATCTATAAATACCAACTACAAAGTAAACCCTAAATCACACCTACAATTTGTACTTTGTAACAATCCTGAACTCAAGCGCCAATATACTATAACCATGAATGAACGTTTGATGTAGAATATACACTTTGTTGTGGATCCACATACCAATTCAATGAAACAGGTAATTCCTTCTATTGTACTTAAAAGTGGAGGAATTGGTAGATATTATGCAAAGCCAGTCACCCCGACAACTATAACAGTATTTAATTTTAACTTGCATTTGCTAACTTTGCCTTTAACAAATATTGTTGACATAGGGGGTGTTTGGATTTTTGTTTTGGAACTATTTATTTGATTATTTTGAACTTAAAGTGGCAATAATTAGTTTTTAGTGCTTGGATAAACAAATTATGCTCTGATTATCGGATATTTTGCTTTTCAAGGTTGGTTAAGATAAGCAAGGACTTCCAATAGAACCATTTTACATCACATCCACGTACATCATACATTTTAGCCATCAAAGAGATGAAAGCAGAACAAGAGCCTGTTTGCCTACCAAATTGCAGATTATCACTTGGTTATGATATGCTCTATGCAGAACTCGGTGGTACGCAGTATGCCCAAAACGGTCAATGGAAATTACGGAGGTTGTTTATTCTTTAAATATGGTAATCACAACTTTTTATTCTTTAGCTCTTTTATTGATTATGTTATGAGTCAATTTTTCTTTTCCTAATTGGATGGTAAACACCTAATCGGAGTTTATTGATCATGTTTAAATGCAGTTTATGGTCTTCAATAGTTAAATGCCTTAATAAGCCTTTGTCATAAACAAGACTTGCTGCTAAGGAGTTGCCATGTGCTTTCAGTCAGTGGTGCTTAAATCCAGCTCTTATGTTCAATAATGTGGCGGATACTTCTTTTTCAGTGATTTTAACATCCGGGTAAGTGTGTATGCATACATATTGTATCCATTTTTTTTGGTAACACATTCTCTTTGTGAATCAGATTATTTACCCTTTATCCATATTTTCTCTGGTTGAACTTCCAACAAATTTTTTCTAAGTTAGCGACATCATACGGCGTATGAGATATAGAGTTTTTCAAACTACTGTCATCACGAACATTTTGGATATTTGTGAGTCTGGGCTATGTTGTATGCTTTTTTAGTGGTCTAGATTGTGTCATTCCTATAATTTCTTTTTACTATGATGACAGGACCTGTCACCATTGAGTTCCTTCCAATTTAAACTTGGGGTTCAATTCGGAACCTTTATAGAGGCTCCACATGTTATTAATGTGGATTCACAGGTAATCAAAAAGTTTCTTACGTTTAAATTTTTTTTATTGGCATAACTGATTTTCTACCTTCTTTGATGTTACCTATTAAGTTTTGCATTACAGTTATGGGCTGGTGTGATTCATAGTGGGCCAAATTATTTTCCACTGAACGCAAGTTACAAAACATCATAAGGCTTTGATTTCGGTAGGTTCATAACGGAAAACAAAGATAGGAATAGTTGTCGTAAGTTATATGTATGCAAAGTTGTTCCAGGTGGATGCTTAGTTTTCTTCCCCATCTATAAGCTTATGGACAAATTACACAGTCGTTGATCTCAAACAGGTCAACATAAAAGCTTAAATGCAAAGAACCCCTCTTGTGTATGTGAGGATTAATCCTACTTTATAATATTTGAAGGTTCCATTATGACATACATATTTTACACTAAAAAATCAATATATATTGTTGGTGAAGTCACATTTTTATGGCTCTTTTGATATCATGGTTAAAGTTTAAATTTGCTTATTTTCTTTTCTGTGATATCTTCTTGGTGATGTTGTATATTTGCTTTTATTATATTGTTAGAGCCAAAGGGTGCCCAAGAATACTTTGAGAATGTTCTAAAAGGTTATTATGATACATTTCGTTAAGGAAATAAACTAACCAAGACTGGGACGAAAAGGGGTAAAAAGGTGGACGTAAGTGGTTGTAGTGCAACAATGAACAAAGGGAATATTAAGAAAGGAGCTACATTTGATAACTTTATGCTAAGGAAATGTATTTTAATGTGTCATCTAAATCATAATTTGGGTAAAATGTTGTCTCTAATGGATCCATTTTAGTATTAAAAATAAAGTTAGCTAAACTAGAAGGCGTCAAATGGATGGTTTAAATAAAAGTTAAAGTGCGCCAAGTATTCACAATAACCTATATCACTTTTAAAAAGAAAAATTGTGGCTGACAAATCAAGGTCTTAAGAGTTAATAACAAATTCCATATTCAAATTTGTTGATGAGTTTTAATTGTCTTGATGTATTATGGGTAGTTTATTAAGTTTTCTTAATCTTCTGAAGCTGATATGTGGTTGTGCAGGTCTCATGATCAAGTTCAACTAGCTTCTAGGTATTCTTGATGTATTATGGAAGACATTTTCTGAGTTGTTATTCCTATGGTTTCCAGACTACTCTTTTAATAATATTTTATATTAATTCATCCCTATAGACGTAATTATATCACATGAACAATGTATATACAATATATTATACTTATCTATTTTATTTTTTCTCACACTTTTCATCGTTCTTTTTACATGAATTACATGAACATTTTCTCTTTTTTTTTTCAATTTATTTACCGTTATTCATTATTTATGTATTGTCAACTTATAATCCGTCAAGTAATATTATGAAGCTAGCCCGCCCATTCGGGCGGGCCATAAAGCTAGTACTTAATAAGTTGTTATTCTAAGTCAGTTTCTATATTAGATCGTTTGCTCAATTGGGATCAACAAGTGGTATCAGAGCTTGTGATCTAGAAACTGTAATCAAGAAGAAGTTAAGTTAAGTTTTGTTCAAAGAAGATAAGATGTCGGACGAAACTCACATGGATCGCTTAAAGGTACCCATGCTCAAGCATGGTGAGTATCAAATCTGGAGAATGCGAATGAGACAATACATTCACATGATTGACTATGCTAACTCGGGATGTCGTTGAAAAGGAGACACTCTTCCTAAGAAGGGTGAGGATGGCAAAGAAATTTCCATTGTTAGTGAAATTTATAAGGCTAAGAGAAAGCCGAGATCAAGGCTCACAAGATTCTCTATGGGAATACCCAATGATTATGCTTTGGATTTTGAGCAATATGAATCTGCTAAAGAGTTACTGGATGCTCTTGAGACAAGGTTTGCCGGCAATGAAGCTACCAAGAAGTCCGAATGAATATGCTCAAGCATCAATTTGAAACCTTCACCGCTTTCTGGAGAAAAGATTGATGGCACATACAATAGACTTCAAAAACTTATCCAACCAAGTCTGAGATTATAAGGTTCTTCAAGAAGATATTAATTTGAAGTTCATTAGGAGTCTATCATCCGAATGGGCTATTCATACAATTGTGTGGAGGAATAAGGAGGACTTTCCTAAGATGACTCTCGATAATCTCTTCAACAACTTGAAGGTTTATGAGTCTGAGAATAACTTTGCTAATGCATCTACTGCTAATCCAAACATTGCTTTTGTTTCCACTAATCACAAGAGCTCACAAGATGTATCCACTACTGCCTATGGTATATCCACTCGCTATTGCAAATAATACCAATGTTAGTGATAATGTTAGTGATGGTGCAATTTGTGCTTTGCTCGGGTGATTTAACTACTAGTGTTACTGTGTTGAATCAAGATCTGGATCAAATTGATCCCGATGATCTAGAAGAGATTAATCTTCAATGGCAAATGGCAATGTTAACTCTCCAAGCAAGAAGGAAGTTTTGAGGAGGACGGAAGACAAGTTAAGTATGATGGTCAAAGGAGAGCGTGGTTCGACAAAAGCAAGATGGAATGCTTTAACTGCAAGAAGAAGGGTCACTTTGCAAGGGAATGTTGAGCTCTTAAGAGGATTGAAGGTGTTAAGAAGATCATTTGATGCAAGAGTCCGCTCCTTCTTCAAACATTGGTGGCTCAAGATGGTCTTGGTGATTATGATTGGGTGATCAGATTGAAGAAGGACCTAATGCAGCTTTTCTTGCTAGTGAAGCTTCAAAAGAGCATAAATTTGCTCTTATGGCTTATGCTTCATCTTCTCGGTTCGCATTCTCGGTATCTAATGAGTCTACTTGCTCTTTTAAATCATGTAATGATAACTTAGAATCTCCAAAAGCTATCACTGAAAGTATGAGGAAAGAAGTAGAAAGACTAACTATGGATAACTTAGGTTATATGGTTGGTCTAGAGAGTGTGGAAGAGAAGCTTAGATATCAGTATAAATGTGAGTTTGAGTATGTAGATAAGATCAATATATTAGGTGGTGAAATTGATCTTAAAAATAGAGATTAAAATGCTTAAAGAGAAACTTGAACTAGCGAGAGTGAAAAAACAAAAGGCCCTAGATGAAAAAGAAAAACATGTTGTTAGGGTAGCTAAAACACAATTTGCTTCTGATCTAGTTCATAAATCTATAGAGTGTCATCTAATGAAAAAGGGTTCTGGGATTGGATACAACAATATGCCACCACCTACTTTTATGCAACATGCACCACCGCTAAAGAACTGTCATTTAGTAGTGAATTCGTTTTAACAAACCCGTTGAAGGAATAAGTAAGACGAGACACCTAAGATAAGTTTCGATATGTCCTCTCGATGCTCCCATCATTGAAGATTGGGAATCGATTCTCGAGGAAGATAGTAAAGTATCAACACCACCGAAAAGTTAGAATCTATTAAGAAAGTTGATATTAGACAAGCTAATCTTGTACCTAGATTTGGAGCTAAAGTTACCAAGAATGTAGTAGAGTACAGGGAAATACCTAGGAACAGATGAAACAATATAAACCTAGGGGTAATCAAAGAAGCTTAAATGGTATAATTTCTAATAGATTAGGTGATGAGTTTCAATGTGTTAAAAAGCTTGTTTTATATGTGGTAGTTTTGAGCACTTACAGAGAAATTGTAATAAAAACAGCACCACAAGTTTGGAATCATTGGAGGAGGGTAAATCACCAAAACTTTTCAAAGAAAACAAACCCTCATCCTAACAGAAACATGATTCCTAAAGTAGTGTTAATGAGGAATGGGAATACAAAATCTATTGTCACTGCTTCTCCCAAATGGGTTCCAACCACTGCTAAGCAAAGTGTAACCACGGCTAAGCAAAATCAAACCACGATAAGCCAAAATCACCACGATAACAAAGAAGTTTTAAAAATTCCAAAGGTGATAACTGATATAGTGGTTGGGAATCATTTTTATGTTGTTAAGGCCTCAGCTAGTTGGCAATGGAAACCTAAGACCAAGGTTTTACATCATGTCAATTGTGCATCAATGGACCTAACCAAATTTGATTATATTGATGCACAGGGCAAACCCAAGTCAGTATTGGCTTGGGTCTACAAAAGGAACTAATTTGTTTAATTTCATGTGCGTGGCAACCTACAAGATGAGCTAAAAGACAAAGGAGTTTTTGATAGTGGTTGCTCTCGGCACATGACTTGGGATGGGAGCAACCTGGAAGATTTTGAAGCTTTTGATGGAGGATATGTGGCTTTTGGCAATGATCCAAAGGGAGGAAAGATACGTGGAAGAGGCACAATCGAGAGCAGAAATTTGGACTTTGAAAAAGTCTACTTGTTACAGGGACTTAAGTACAATTTATTCAGTGTTTCTCAAATGTGTGATAAGAAAAAATGGGTACTTTTTGGTGAAAATGAGTGTGTGGTGTTGTCTCCTGAGTTTAAGATGCCTGATGAGAAGTTTATACAACTTAGGGTACCTAGGAAGGAAAATATATATTGTTTTGATCTTAAAGATGTAATTCCTAATAGGTCCTTAACTTGTTTATTTGCTAAAGCATCTGTGGATGAGTCTAAGTTATGGCATAGAAGATTAGGTCACCTCAATTTCAAAACAATCAATAAACTGGTTAAAGGAACTTAGTGAGAGGGTTACCTTCTAAGGTTTTTGAGTGTAAGGAACTGTGTGTGGCTTATCAGAAAGGAAAACAACATAGAGCTTCTTGTAAGTCCAAAACTGTCAACACCATTTCACAACCACTGATACTACAACTCAAATCCCTGACAGTACACCTCCAACCACTGATACTACACCTCAAATCACTAATATTTCACCTATTGTATGGACTAGGAGAAAGAAGGGCACTAAGCTTCCTCAGGCTAGTGCTAGCGGTGTTGCTCATGAGGTCATCACGGTGATGAAGGTGACATGATTGAAGGGCTTCCACCACGATACATGCTTAGATGCCGATCAGATAGTGGAAACATAAATAAGACCTAACCTTTGGCAACTCCTAATGTAGAGAGTTCCTTGGAACTTAACACAGGTGGAGGAATCCCTAGCCACTTGGCTATAACAGGTGCATAGATGTTCGGCTCGGTCGATGCTATGTTTTCTATATCCAAAGATTCACCTCTGGAGCAGCTTAACACCGAAGTGATGAGGATAGGTTGGAACCCTGAACATGAATTGACGGATTCGAGTTTGTACATACCGACTTTTCCAATGAACCACTCTCTAACCGTGCTCACACAGTGTCGAAGTGAGGAGGATATTCTTGAACGCTTAAATGAATTGACGGCCAAATGTACCAAGATGGAGGAGACGATCTCTAATCTCAAGGAATTGGTTGGGTTTCATGAAAAGGATATTCGGCGAAGCACTGTGGTTTTGGTTTTGGAGAAGATAAAAAGGCCTGGGCTTGCCGCTTTGAAGAAGCTAAGGAAAAGAAAGAACTCCTTTCCAAAGCCGAATATGGAGGATGTATCCAAACAGGGGGGGAGTGAAGGCAAGAATTCAGGGGAGGATGTTAATGTATCTATGGAAGAAGATGTTGATAGTGGAGATCAAACATTTGTGGTATCTGATAAAGATGGGAATGAGGCAGTGCTTGAAAATGTGAAGAAGGTTGTAGAAGATGTAATCGAACACAAACACGGATGGTATGTCCGAAACCACGGTTAGTACACTTCTAACCACCGATGCTGTACCAGACATATAGCAACTATAAACACTACAACTATACCTTCAAAGAATCATACCCATGCTATTATAACCACTTCCATTGTTGTAACAACTCTCTATATTACCATCTAAGCCTAAAGAATTAGAGAGAAAGAAGCGCAAGTACATTGATTAATCGAGCAAAACATCATCTATTACTCCACCCATTATTGCAACTCGCTTATATGTTCAAACCATGCAATTAAACCCAAACCCAGAGGAAAAACTTTAGTTATTGGTGAACCATTGAAGAAGAAGGTGCTTCAATCTGATGTTGGAAAGGGTAAAGGTATTGCAGCACCATTGAGTTGAAGTTTAAATCTAGAGCGCAACAAGAAGCTTTTGATGACAATTTGTAAAGAATATGGTTGCCGCAGAACAAGCGACTTTGGATAAAAGAAAGAAAGAAGAGGAGGAAGCTAGTGAGAAATGGTTAGCTATATGGTATAACTCAGAAAACTATCTTCAAGCTTCTTTACAAATTCTTGATGAGTTTACTGCACAAGAATGGGCATTGTTGGATGATGAGGAGAAAGCTAGATTGATGAATGAATGGGCAAGGAAGGTTAGCAAAACAAAGAAACAAGTTATAAGAAAGAAACCTCCTACTATGGCTCAGATGAGGAATGTATTGATGAAAATTATTAAGAATTTAGGCATTTATGTTTCTGATAATCTTAGTAAATGTTCATTTGAAAGAATTTTGGAAATCTATGAGAGATGTATGAGGATTAATGTAGATTATTTCTGTCCAATGAATTCTGAGAAGGAAGAAGAGTGGATAAAGAAGCATGATGAGTGGATGCTAAGTAAAAGGAAGAGAAAATCGAGGTTCGGAGTCATCACGATTCTAAAAGATTGAAAGTTGTTGAAAATGAAAATCAAATCATTTCTTATGAGTTTAAGATTAATGATGGAAGTGAAGGAGTTTGGAAAATTAAAAGACTCAACAATGAAGTTTCTGAGTATAATAAATTTTCACAAATGCTTCAATATTTTGATAGAGATGATTTGATGAATCTTTGGATACTTTACAAGAATAAGTTTGGTGAAGTACATCCAAATGATTATTATGAGAGGTTGGTTTATCATCATTTGAAGATTCTATTTGAACCTACTCATGATGAATCTGAATGGCAAGGACTTTCCAATGGTCAAGTTACTAGATGGTTTTTATATCAAACTTGTGGAGTTCATGTTTTGACTGTTTTCTGGAAAGGTTATTCATATGCTTGTAGAAGGTGATTATCCTCAACTGAATAAGCATCCATAAATTATTGTTCAGATGTTGAAACCTGGTTGTATCAAGATGTTAGTACCTTATGATGTTCAAGCTTACGATTTGTTATGAAGTATGAGAATATACTTAAGGCTAGTAAGTGTTTGGCTACATCCTCCATTTCAGATGTTTTGAGCTTAAAAGAAACTTGAGAATTCTGTTGGAATGTATCAAGTTTAGGGGAGGATTGTTGGGTTTTAGGTTCCTTGCATCAAGAATTACTATAAGTACTGGAACCACGACAGTGCTTGATAGAACCACGGACAGAAGAGTGTAACCACGGATGAAGATAACCGCCGCTAGTAGTAATGTGTAACCACGGATGATATATTGTAACTACTGCTAGTGTTTTGTATAGTCGGTTAGTTTATTGTTTTAGATAAATATGGAAAAGATATTTATCTTGTAGGTTACGTATTGTATAATGTATAGGACTCCTTGGCTTATAAAAGGAGGTCCTAGGTTAGATTAGAAGTACGTAAGTCTTATATCTAAAGTCGATACACTTCAAGGTTGCAAAACCCTAATACTGTAAGAGTATTCGTATTAATAAATAATATTGAGGTGTTGAATGTTAACTGTTCTTCTTCTTAAGGTTAAGTGTTAAATTCCGCATAATACTTAATAAGTTGTTATTCTAAGTCAGTTTCTATATTAGATCGTTTGCTCAACTGGGATCAACATAATATCTGTTTGTTTTCTATGTAATTTAATGTGTGATTGAGGTGACCTCCCTTAGGGGGAGATTGTTAGGATTTGGAAAATCCAGTAGTTAAAGTGTCGGTCACCTCAAGTATATGTAATCGTAGAAAGCTCGTAGTCGTAGTTATTTAATGTTAGTAGTATTTAGTTTAGTAACACCGTGGAGGACGGACGGGTCTTTACCCACTGTATGCCTGATCCACAGCCCGTCAGGTGGCGTTTTATGTAAGTACTATAAATACTCTCTACCTCCCAAGGTAGAGAGTTGGAGCTCATAATAAGATTTTTCTTTCTCTCACTAAAGTTCCCAACTCTCTTCCCTTTCTCTCTAGAACTTTCTCTCTCTAAACATATTACACGCCCCATAGTGATTATGGTTTAGTGTATTTGTGAAATCCTATATGTTACAGAAACTTTGAAACCTTAGGAACATGTATCAGATAACTCTAACAATACAAAGTTTCAACAACATTGATCTTGCAAAAAAAACAATGAGCAGTAGTGTCTTGTAACTAGCAATATTAAATTCCATGGAGCAGTACTAACACAAAACTAACAATGATGAGTAGTAGTAATTTCTATTGACAGCATAAACTATGACTAGTAACATTAAAAAAGCATGAGCAGCACTAACTCCTTCGAGCAGCATTAAGTGTGAATCTGGCAGTACTAATCAACCAAGAAGCGTAAACCAAAGCTAGCAGTAGTAATCAAGCGTAGCAGCATTAAGTTGAATAACTTATAAGAACGAGCAGCAGAAACGACCTGAAGCAGTATTAACTTGTAATGGGGAGTAGCACTAAGAACCATCAAAGCATCATTAAGCAGTAAAAACAAACAAGTATTACCAACAGTAATGTTAATCGTAGTAGTAATAAACATATGAGTAGAAGAAGTAACACTAATGGTAGGTACTGTATATGAAACAAAAGAATGTTTACTACTTTTTAGAAGTAATTAGACATAGCTTTACTCCACAAAACATATCATTACTTATCTGCTCCATTCATCATTATGCAGTAAATTTAGTTGACCATCAGAAGACCACATAATCACATTCACATCAGTGCAATTAGTCGCAGATCCATAATCATAATAACCAGATGCGCGAGCTTCCATTCATCATCAATAGCTTAATTGAATGCAAACGTAGCAGCAGAAGTTTAAAGATGCACGTATACAATTAGGGTTTAGTTTCTTGATCTTGTTTAGGGTTAATAATAACAAACGCAACAACATCCAGCACCAAAGAAACCCTAAATGTATCTTGAAAACCCTAAAAGGCAATTTTCTAAAAAACCCTAAAAATTGAAAAACATGCCCTTTCTTTGCAGCAGTGTTCAACAGATAATATATTACGATTGAATGCTTAGATTGAAGATCCCTCCAGTGAGAATCTACCTTGATATATAGAGAACCTTCGAATTTTGAAAAACATGCCCGATCCAACGGTTAACGAACTAGCTATCGTCGTTTGAAAAAAAACCCTGCAGAAAGATACGAAAACATGTATCGGCTTCGAATTTTTCAACTTTTCTTCGAAAAACCTTGTAGATCTTAGATTGAGAGCCCCCAGGATCTGATACCACATGTTAGAAAACATCTAATTGAACGTCATTAACAATAACATTGAAAAAGACATTCCACAGCGGAATAAACAAACATCAACGTTATTAAACAAGGTTTTTTGTCATCATCTCTACCAACTACTATAAACACACTAAGCCCCAATACTACGTGATCAGGTGTAGTACGGTTATCTATCTCCTACAATAACAGGGATCAAGGTAAACCTTGATTACCTTAGGGCTACTAACTTAGGCGTTCACAAGCATACGCCTAGTATATACACACACACACTTTTTGGTGTTTATATATTGACACACATTAAAACTAATAACATTTATCTCTTTATATGTTATATAATTAGGTTTACAATGGATAAAGACTAAGGTTGTGTTTCTTTTTTTATGTATGGGAAGAGATAGTGGAACCTATCAATTTTATAGTATTAATTTTTTAAATGGGACCCACAATTTCTATTAATGGGTCTAGATGCACAAGGCAAAATTTATAAGGTTATCCACATTAAGAGACTTAAATAGAGGTGGGTCCCATATGAAGCCCACACTTCTCCTAGCTAAAAAAAAAAAAAAAAACACCCTCTAAATCTTATTAAATATTTAAAATATCTTCTGTAATCTTCTACTAATAGAAGAATTCTTCCTTTGTCGCTTTAGTCCCTCAAGTTTCATTCTTGTTTCATTGTTGTTTATTAGTTTTGTACTTATCAACTCAAAATACGAACCTAACAGATATGCAGTTGTTGTTTAACTTTTATTGGAGAATCTTGTATAATTTTGTTTTCAAGATACATGTTTATAGATACATTATGGATTACTAGACGAGTACCCGTGCATAGCAACGAGATTTTATAGCAGCAGATAGTTTTAGTGATAAAAAACGTTTATGCGTTATAAACGAAAAATAGAAAAAGTTTGAGTATTTGGAGATTAAACATAATGTTTTGAAACCAAGGTGGTTCAACCGGTTGAACCTTTTCGGTCAAAAAATGGTTAATTTAAACCGTGTCATCCCAACGGGTTGGGTCGAAAAAACAGGTCAAATTAAACCGTGTCAACTCGCTAGGTCGAAAAACGGGGTCAAATTAAACCATGTTGACATTTTACTATTTAGACTTTTCACTTTTTCATTTTGACCATTTTTGTTTTATAAATATATAGATAGATAACAGGATTATACATTCATGTTCTTAATACTTATATTAAACACTTTTATTAATATCATAACTAATAATAAATTTATAAATATTGATTCTAGCATTTATGGCATGAAACTCAACTTTATATAATATAGACTATTATATATAGACTAGAGATATCATGACTAATTATAATTTTATAGCTATTAATATTAATAATTATGACATGAAACTCATTTTCTTATACAATATAATTAAAGATATCATAACTAATCATAATTTTATAACTATTAATACTAACAATTATGACATGAAACTCATTTTTGTATAATATAGATAGATAGACAACATTTATGACATGAAACTTAATTTTAATATATTATAAATTAATACTAACTAGTATGGCATGAAACTTACTTTTAATATAATATAAAAGATAGATAGATAACATTTATGTTATGAAACTCAATTTTAATATATTAGAGATAGATAGACATATTATAGATATCATAACTAATCATAATTTTATAACTATTAATACTAACAATTATGACATGAAACTCATTTTTTATATAATATAGATAGATAGCATTTACGACATGAAACTCAATTTTAATATATTATAGATTAATACTAACAATTATGACATGAAACTCATTTTTAATACAATATAGAAAATAGATAGATAACATTTATGACATTAAACTCAATTTTAATATAGTATAGTATAGATAGATAGACAGATTATTTATATCATAACTAATCATAATTTTATAACTATTAATACTAACAATTATGACATGAAATTCATTACCCTATTATATCTTAGACGTGCGGACGACGCCGTTTTAGCTACTAGATAGATGAAACGACGTCGTTTTTGTCATTATGGTGTTGTTTTGGTGTTTTGGCACCGTCGTTTTGTTTATGGACTAATGTAATTGGGCCGTTGCAACAACTCAAAAAATTTCAAGTTAAATATTTATTTAAAACATAAACATTTTATCTCAAAATCACGTAATATTTTAAACTTTTAATATAGCCGTTAGATTATCCCAAGCGTTACAAAAACCGACTCTAAATATTTTTATCACATTAGATTAATTTTTAGTTTACTTATAATCAATATATGAAACTGTAAAATTTAATTTCAAATGTTACCAAATAGACATTTTGTTTTACGAGTCTAAACTCACGTTTTAAGCATTATTATTTATACGCAAACTTAAGCTATACATGCACCACATTTTTCTAAGACGTTTAAGCGCTATTAAATTTTTGGAAAAGTCAGCATATTTCCCTCCTTCTTTGACCATAAAAATCATCACTTGATTTTTAAACTAAACAATGTCAAACAACAAAATAATTACACTAAATAAACTAAGTTGTAAATATTTGAAACTACTTAGTCATTTTTTATTTATTTCCTTGTCATAAATACTTCTTACCTAAGTTTCGACATTTTCTATGAATCATATATTTTTATCTCACTCGGCTTTCAGTTTTATGATTTAAATGCTAAATGTTAATAATCCCCGAGATCAAATTATAACACACCAAATCTACACTTAAAACACTAGACAAGGAAACACTTTAGTTTACTTATTTCCACCTCATTCCCCCCTCCTTAAGCTGGGCGTATAATATGGAGAATCACCAAGACATTATGTCTTGGTGATATATTACTACACACATGTCCTAATCCTAAGCCAAACTAGTCACTAAGTTACTAAAACATATGTCTTATCCTAACACAAGACTTAGTCCCTAAGCCTTATGAAATGTCTAAACAAAACCACCTATGTATCTACATAAGTCATCCAAGAACTCACAAGACCACATGGTTGCCTTAGGTTCAATCTTACCCAAGATCAAGGCATATGTTTTACTTAGTTTGTAAGGAAAATGATTCGCATGACACTTAGCCTGACTAAGTTCCATCTTGCACAAGATTAAGACACATATCCTTACTTAACTAACAAGAATGGATATTCATGCAATCCATCACCTCCTCATGAGGCTATATATGGCCTCCTTTGGGCTTCTCAGTTTGACGCCAACATAAAACAAACACAAACACAAACACATTTCATTTTGATTCAAGAATTGAAGCTACAAAGTGCTCTCCATATCAAGTTATTACAAACCTTGGTGATCTCTCTTGAGTTTAAATCCACTCAAGTAACCAAAGTCTCATTACAAGTCTTGCAAGACCTAGCTCACTCTCATAAATAACTCCATTTACTTGTTTCTCATTCATATTATATGCTATATATTGTCATTATATTGATATCATGATGTACAAAGTCTTAAAAAACAAGTTTAAACTTATATGTTGTCTTATGTAAAGTAAACAAGTAAAACTAGTGACTTTATGTTATGAAAAAATCGACGAAACTAAGTATCCATGACCTTGGGCAATTACCTATAGTTAAAGTATAACTAACAAGCAAAATATATTAATTTGAATCACCTAAAACGGACTCAAAAGTCAAAAGATAAGTTAAAATCAAACCAAAAACCTTAAAAGTTGTTAGAAAGTAAGCTGTCTAGAAAATAAAAACGCGATTTTGACCACTTTAGATTCCGAATCATCAAAAGTGTAAAGCATGAAAGTTGTCCATAATGATATTTTACGTTTAACAACGCGAGATATTGGCCTCAAGACGCTCAAGGTGGGCTGGGAAGTAGGGCCTGTTTAGACCCGAAACATAAAGTTTTCCAAAAATCTTTTCTCAAACGACCTAGTTCCCGAACTTGCTAATTTACCAAACTTCACTACTAACCTATTAGCATCATTTCCATAAAATAGCATCATTACCAAACTTCACTACAATCTCTCTTTATCTTCTCCAAAAATCACAAACAAATCAACCACCACCAACTTTCGATTGCCACCACCAACCATCGACCACCACCACTAACCGTCAGTTGCCTCCACCACTTATAGTTGGCCATCGCCTCCTCCATCAATATAACCATCAGCAATCCCCAAGTTTTAAATAAAAAATCCCCAAACTTAACAAAACAAAAAACCCTAACCACCTACCAACACTAAACATTAACCCATAACAAATTCTTTCAATTTAAACAAAAACCCCAAAATCCTCAAATTTTTCAAAAATTAAACACCCCAAACCCTAAAATCTCAACTCAAATTAAAAATTAACTTCATAAATGAGTAATTTACATTCTAACAACACAAAACTTTCAAGCAATTCCTCTGGTTTAGTAGGAATAAAAATCCCTAATTTTTGAAAAAATTTAAAAGCCACCACTAATTACTATAAACCAGATATGGTGGGTGGCGTCGGTTTTGTGGTGGTGACAGTGAGGGGGGGGGGGTTGGTAGTGTTTGGTGTGGGGGTTGAAGATATTTGTGTGTGTGTGTGTGTGTTTTTATGATGAAAAAGTTGAAATTGTTTATGTTAGTGTTTAGCTAAGATTATTATTATTATTATTATTATTATCATTATTTTTTTATTATTATTATTATTTTTTAATAAACATCACTTTATTAGAACCTCAAAATATTTATAAGAAGTTAGTGGGAAGCCGAGATACTAACTCGGCTCCCACTCCTCTAGTAATAGAAAAGCTAATCCTACTAAAGATAGGAGCAGGATTATTATTATTATTATTATTATTATTATTATTATTTTTTTTTTAACATCACTTTCATTAGAAACAGAACCAGTGGATTACAAGAAATTAGTGGGGAGCCTCGAAACAATCTGGGCTCCCACACCTTTAGCAATAGCAAAACTAATCCTACTGAAGATATGAGCAGCCGCGCGCGCTCCAATGTCTTGAGTTATAGAGAACTTCCGGATCCGCTTAAGTAAGGTCACCGCGTCAGCCTCAAGTTCTCCTAAGGAGGAAAATGAGAAAGGGGTGAACCCATATCCAATGTCTGTACATTTGGCTCCGTATTTGATGCGCTTACGTTTTGCGGCGTCAATCACTACACGTCCTGGCACAAAATCCATCATACCAGTTTGTGTGAGAGGGGACGACCCCGTCAAATCGACACATACGTCCTGCCCTCCATCCCAAGAATAGAGCAAGATATCTGCTGGCCGTAAGACTTGCTCCCTATCTCCACCCAATCCGATGTCAACCTCTTTACGAGCTGAGACCCCAGATCGAGAACAGATATCAATCAAAGTGTCACGCACTATGTTGTGCCGATGTTTAATACCAATGGTACCAGCACACGATACAGCATGGTCCCCGTAAATATCCCCTGTGAAAACCTTGGAGCAAGCTGAACACGGCATCTGAACTGAGAAGAGGGGAACGCCTAGCCGATAACATAGTACACATCTGTAAGTTCTGGCATTCATAGTTTGTCCCAGCCCAGCTATCGGGACCACTCTGAGCCAGTCAGAAGTATGGTCTTCCATTTGCGATCTCCATAGGGCCATCTGTCTGGCAGATAAGCAGAAGGTGGATTCAGCCTCTTTTGCGACACGTGTGAAATATAAATCTGCCAATTTCTTCATGAGTTTGGGGGCAGCAATTTCACAAGAGCTACCTAAAAGGTCGGTCTCCATTTTATTATTATTGTTATTATTAGTATTATTATTATTATAATAACAACACTTTTATTAAAAACTCATAGGATTACAATAAATTAGTGGGGAGCCGAGAAACCAACTGGGCCCCCACACCTCTAGCAATGGTAAAACCAATCCTATTAAAAATATGAACTGCTGACGCGCTCCAATGTCTTGAGTCAGAGAGAATCGGCGAATGCGCTTAAGTAAGGTAACTGCATCCTTTTCAAGTTCTCCAAAAGAAGAAAAGGAAAAGGGGAGAAACCCATATCCAATATCTGCACATTTCGCCTCATACTTGACACGTTTATGGTATGCAGCATCAACGATCGCCCGCCCTGGTATAAAATCAGTCATTCCAGATTGCGTCAAGGGCGACGATCCCGTAAGATCGACACAGACATCACGCCCACTATCCCATGAGTAAAGTAATATATCAGCAGGTCGTAAGGATTTGTCCCCATCTCCAGAAAGCCCAATATCCACCTCCTTACGTGCAGAAATACCAGATCGGGAGCATATATCAACAAGAACATCACGCACAAGGTTATGCCGATGTTTAATACCAATAATACCCGCACATGAAACAGCGCGATCCCCATAAATATCCCCAGAAAATACCTTAGAACAAGCTGAACACGGCACCTGAACAGTAAAGAGAGGAACACCCAACCGATAGCATAGCACACAACGATAAGCCATGGCATTCATAGTTTGTCCCAGACCAGATATTGGGGCCACCCTAAGCCAATCAGAAGTATGATCCTCCTTTAGAGAACTCCATAGCGCCATCTGTCGAGGAGAAAGATAGAATGTAGACTCAACAGTTTGGGTAACGCGAATGAAATATATATCTGCCAATTATTATTAGTTTATTATTTATTTATTTATTTAATTTTTGTTATAATGTGGTATTGATGAGGATAATCCCACATATGGGATGTGCAATATGTTTGAACATTTATGTTTGTGGTTAGATAATAAGATTAATAAATTAATAATATAAAAAGAAATAAATGAAGAGAGCTTATTTTGGTCATTTCACATTGTTCAACGAGGGTATCTTAGTCATTTCATATCACTTAACTAGTCAAATTAACGGTCAATAAAAAATTGTACCAAACCCGTAACGCGTGTTTCATTTTAGGACTGGATCTGAGATTATTCAAACTATTTGTCTAAAAGTGAAACATCCAACAAACCACAAGGATTAAAAATGTAGTTAACTCTTTAATATTTTTTTTCAGGGCCTTATGTCGATAGAGTATTTCGGCCCAGGCCCACGAACATACAATCTAGATAGGTTTAAGCTAACGTTTCGTGAACCCTAAAAATGCGAGTGTTAACAATTTTGGCCGTTGGATCAATCTAATCGTTTAATTTGAGATATCTCTTTACTATAAAAGGTTGATAAGGGCAAACACAATTTCACAAGTCAAAAAAATGAAAAACAAAACGGCGACAAGAAGACATACATTTTTAGATCTTCATTTCATTAAGAAGATATCAATTCCAAATAAAACATCATGTTTTATTGCTATCATTGTTCATAGTATTTCGATTGTCAGTGTATTTAGTATAATCCATATGAAACATATTTTCTTAAGAAAAACTTTTTTTTTCGTTAGTAATCTTACATATGTTGTTTCCTTGCTCAGATGGAGTTCGGTGGCCCTCCGACCTCAGTTGGAGAAAGAAAAAGCTGCAATGGAATCTCACTTTTGAGAATGAGATGTTGGCCTAACAATTGCAACTTTATACTGATTTAAACAATCTCAAAGACGGTAATCATCTCATTAATATTATTCTAGTTACTGCATAATGTGAAGTTATTAATGCGTTTGTTTCTATATTTGTGTAGGTCAAATTATTGATTTAGAAAAGGAAAGACAACGGTTGAGAGAATTACTCAACATGGAACAACAACGAGCAGAAAACTAAGATGTCGGACTTACATGACAATATCTCTAGAAAATATGGATCTTATTTGATATGTGTTTTAATGTTATAAAATTTACAGATTTTCGAATTTGTACATTATGCTAGTTATGGAATTAGAAAAGGAATGACAACGGTTTAGAGAATTACACAACATGCAGCAACAACGACCAAGCAACTGAGATGTCAGACTTAAATGAAGATATTTCTAGAGGATATGGATCTTATTTGAAATATGTTTTAATGTTATAAGATTTACAGATTTGAAAATTTCTTTTTTTTATGCTACTTTCTCTTTATCAATACGAGCCAACATGGCGCGTGCGATGCAAGAGTTTTCCTCAATAATATACTAGTTGTGTACTTTATTTTTATTCTATATATTATTTCAAATGCGACTATAAACCACAACCTCTAAATGTGGTTTGGAGATCTTGTTCCATTAGTCAGATTATTTACGGGTAAAGATAAAGGAGAGGAACAAAACCAAAAATCAAAAAACCGAAAAAATTGCCCTAAAAAACTGAACCAATTCTAAAGTGAATGGTGCGGTTTTGGTTTTTAAAGAAATCGAATGTTTTGGTTCGGTTTTTGGTTTTATATGAAACCCCATATCAAAAAAACCGAACCGCCCCATAATAATATTCATAAACCTAATAAAAACTATACATATTAGTTTTAATACAAGTAATCACCAAAATCCAAAAACTAAGAGACACGTCTATAGATATTCATAACAGATGTTAGTTAGCTAACACTACAATAAATTCGTAAAGTTAGTTTTCTTTATTCCATATATGTACGAACATATCATCTTTATACACACGCGTGTTGTGGCGGCGGACACCATGTAATTAAAATTATAAACGAGTAATATTTTCTGTGTATATGTTTTTTCGTGACGAATAACAATAATATTATGTACTTAAGAGTTTCTCAACCATTGATTCTTATTTCTTACGATTGTAAATATAACAACAGCCGTTTGCTAAAAAGAAAACACGAAGATGAAAAAGATAGTATGAACGATGATAGAGTCAAAATAAACCCCAATTCGTAACTAAATAGTGTAATACTTAAAATACTAAGGTAGTTAACGGGCTATAATGCTTTTGTTAAAATATGTGATTGTAACATAATAAAATACATGGTTGGTGTGTATCATGTCGAATAAAAGATAACAACGTTAGTTAACATCTTTCGTCATTTGTACCATGTGTTTTAGTAGTTGTATTTTTCATGTATAAGTGTTTATTAGTTACATTAATTGTAGGTGTTGAATATATATGGTTGCGCATAAAGTAGTCGTACATAAGGCTTCAATATGTGTATTTGCTTAAAACTATATCAGGAAATCTAAAATAATAGTAGGAGAGGAGATGTAATCTCCATTTTATGTAGTGTAGATTTACAGTTATAGTTTAACTTTTATTGGATAATCTTGTATAATTTTATTTTCAAGATACATTGTGGATTACTAGACGAGTACCCGTGCATAGCAACGAGATTTTATAGCAACATATAGTTTTAGTGATAAAAAAAAGTTTATGGGTTATTAACGAAAAATAGTAAAAGTTCGGAGATCTGAGGATTAAACATAATGTTTTGAAACCCAGGATATTCAACCGGTTGAACCGTTTCGGTCGAAAAATGGTCAATTTAAACCGGGTCATCCTAACGGGTTGGGTCGAAAAAAGGGTCAAATTAAACCGTGTCAACCCGCCAGGTCGAAAAAAGAGGTCAAATTAAACCATGTCGACATTTTACTTTTTAGACTTTTCACTTTTCACTTTGACAAATTTTGTTTCATAAATATATAGATAGATAACAGAATTATACATTCATGTTCTTAATACTTATATTAAACACTCTTATTAATATCATAACTAATAATAAATTTATAAGTATTAATACTAACATTTATGACATGAAACTCAACTTTTATATACCATAGAAGATTATAGATAGATTAGAGATATCATAACTAATTATAATTTTATATCTATTAATATTAACAATTATGACATGAAACTCATTTTTTTATACAATATAAGTATAGATATCATAACTAATCATAATTTTATTACTATTAATACTAACAATTATGACATGAAACTCATTTTTTATATAATATAGATAGATGATTTAAGATCATTTGAGGACAAAAGATTATTTACATACGAAGGGATCAATCTCCACCCTCCATTTTTATTTGATCTAATGGATGAGATTAATCCCAACAATTTAAAAAACCCACTTTCATCATTTTTTTCAAATATTAATATCTTTCAAACCGTTAATCGTTAAGCGAAAAAAAATATATCATTGCTACGAGCATTTAATTATCTTTCTATAGATAGGAACTTTGATATAATTTCGACAAAATTTTTATTTTCGTATTTTTCACGTTTTTTTTAAGTTTTTTCGTTTTTTTTACGTTACTGAAATTTGCATTGAAAAATCATATATGATAAAACACTAATTAGAATATCACATGTGATATTAGTGTAATATCATATATGATATGTAATATCACATGTGATATTAGTGTAATACTACCTCCGTCCCACATTAAGTGTCCACTATGACTTTTTTAAGTATTTTTTCTTCAGCTTTGACGGTAAATATATTTTTTTGTGTTATATAATACTTAATGAAAATTATACAAATGAAAATACATTTAAAAACTTAATCTATTCATATCTCTTGCATCAAATATTATATAACACGAACAAAAATATTTAAAGTCAAAGTTTAAGAAAAAAGACTTAAAAAAGTCATAGTGGACACTTAATGTGTGACGGAGGGAGTATCACATATGATATTACATATAATATCACATGTGGTGTGATATTATATATCATATATGATTTAACACTAATATCACATGTGATATTCAATTTAGTGTTTTATCATATATGATTTTTTCATGTAAATTTCAGTAACGTAAAAAAACGAAAAAATAACGAAAAAACGAGTTTTTTTTTTTCGAAAGTATATTAAAGTGCCCGTCTATAGAAAGATAATTAAATGCTCGTCGCGATGGTGTAAATATTTTCACTTAACGATTAACGGTTTAAAAGATATTTAAATTATAAAGAATAGGTGAAATAATAAAATGTTTTTAATCTCAGCCATTAATTTCTTTTTAAATGGATGGGGGAGATGAGTCCCTTGGTATGTGAGAAAAGTTTGGTATGTAAAATAACTCTCCTTGTAGATAGATAAATAACATTTATGACATGAAACTTAATTTTAATATATTATAGATTAATACTAACTAGTATGACATAAAAGTCATTTTTAATATAATATAGAAGATATATAGATAACATTTATGACATGAAACTCAGTTTTAAAATATTATATATGGATAAACATATTATAGATATCTTAACTAATCATAATTTTATAACTATTAATACTAACAATTATGACATGAAACTTATTTTTTATATAATATAGATAGATAACATTGATGACATGAAACTCAATTTAAATATATTATAAATTAATACTAACAACTATGACATGAAACTCGTTTTTAATATAATGTAGAAGATAGATAGATAACATTTATGACATGAAACTCAATTTTAATATATTGTAGATAGATAGACAGATTATTGATATCATAGCTAATTTTCATTGTGTAACTATTGATACTAACAATTATTACATGAAACTCATTAACCTATTATACTTTAGACTTGCGGACGACGCCGTTTTGGCTACTAAATAGATGAAACGATGCCGTTTTTGTCATTATTGTGTTGTTTCGGTGTTTTGGCAGTGTTGTTTTGTTTATGGGCTAATGTAATTAGGCCGTTGTAACAACTCGAAAAATTTCAAGTTAAATATTTATTTAAAACATAAACAATTTATCTCAAAATCGCGTACAATTTTAAACTTTAAATATAACCATTAGGTTATCTCAAGCGTAACAAAAACCGACTCTAAATATTTTTATCACATTAGATTAATTTTTAGTTCACTTATAATCGAAATATGAAATTTTAAAATTTAATTTCAAATATTACCAAATAGACAATGTGTTTTACGAGTCTAAACTCACGTTTTAAGCATTATTATTTATACAAAAACTTAAGCTATACATGCACCACATTTTTCTAAGACGTTTAAACGCTTTTTCATTTTTGAAAAAGTCAACATATTTCCCTCCTCCTTTGACCATAAAAATCATCACTTGATTTTAAAACTAAACAATATCAAACAACACAATAATCCAAAGAAATCAAATACGAGCCTTTTAAACTTTTAAGAATATTTAAACCAATAATCTTATGTGTGTGTATATCCAATATCTCCATAAATCCAAAACCAATCGAGAACCAATAAACATGGACTGAACATATATAAACTTCCTTTTTCTGTCCATCTCTCTCGATCACACACCACTCGTAGTAAGTAGAAACTTTGAAACCTTAGGAACATGTATCGATAACTCTAACAATACAAAGTTTCAACAACAAATATCTTGCAAAAAAAAATAATAAAAAATAAAAAAAGACGACGAGCAGTAGTATCTTGTAACTAGCAATATTAAATTCCATGGACCAGTACTAACACAAAACTAATAATGATGAGCAATAGTAATTTCAATTGACAGCATAAATTACGACTAGTAACATTAAAAAGCATGAGCAGCACTAACTCCTTCGAGCAACATTAAGTGTGAATCTGGCAGTACTAATCAACCAAGAAGCATAAACCAAAGCTAGCAGTAGTAATCAAGCGTAGCAGCATTAAGTTGAATAACTTATAAGAACGAGCAGCAGAAACGACCTGAAGCAGTATTAACTTGTAATAGGGAGTAGCACTAAGTACCATCAAAGCATCATTAAGCAGTAAAAATGTTAGGAATTAGAAAATTCCATAGTGAAGAGTCGGTCACCCCAAATATTATCTAGCATAAGTTAGCTCGTAGACTTGTCGTTAGTTACGTTATTTAGTAGTTTATTAGTTAGTTATTAGTCTAGTTTAGCGTAGTGTAACACCGTGGAGGAAGGACGGGTCTTTACCCACTGTATACCTGATCCACAGGCCGATAGGAGGTCGTTGTGTCTGTAAGTATAAATACCCCTTCCATCCATGGAAGGGGTGGTGCTTCATTCAATCTAACCTTTTACATTTGAGAACCAAGTCTCTAGCAAGAACACCCTCTCTATCTTTCTCTCTCTAAATATGGCAAACATGTATTTTGATCATCCAAGACCACCCGAATCATCAACACAATATTATATCGATCCTACAATTGGTATCAGAGCCAGGTTTTTGTGTTTTGATGATTTGTTTATGGTTCGAATCTTGTCTTAACTATTTTCTATATACTTTTTGTGGTGTCGGAAAAGTCTTTCTGAAAATCGTGGTATAACTGTTTAACATAGTTTGTGTCTCTTTTGTTCCAAACAGTTTATATCATCATTTTTTGACATCTTTTTTTGTTACCAAAGCTGTGTATTATGGTGGTCATATCTGTTTTGTCAACATGGGTCAAAAGGTCTTTTGCATATCACTTTTTTCTGGGTAATGCAAACTATTTTTCTGTGTTCAAAGTCACATTTTTATGGGTCAAAAACTGTTGTTTCTTGGAATTTGACCGGAAAAACTCATCGGAAACATGTCAAAAGTCTTGCTAGCGAGTTGTTCTTATAAGATGTCCATATTCAAGGTATATGAAGCGACTTGTCATATTTTATTTGGTCAACAACTCAATGGCGTTTTGTGAAAAAAATGGTTAGCGACTTGATTACTGGATACCTTAGCGACTTGTGACTTTAAAACATAGCGACTTGTATTCACAAGTCATAGCGACTTGGTTTAATATCTGGTGGCGGTTTGACTTTTGAGTCAAACCGGTAGCGAGTTGTGTGATTATGGTGACCTAGCGACTTGTTATTTAACAAGTTGGCGAGTTGTGAAAATTGAAAAAATGTGGCGAATTGCTTTGAAAATTTGGTAGCGACTTGTTTTGGACCTAGCAACTTGACAGAAAGGAGATGAAAAAGAGATTGACCACTTGACCACAACACAAAACCACGACTCCATGACCTCAGTTTCAATACTCCATCATCAGCCCACAATACAACAAATCTTTATCACATCTCCAACTCTAAACTTAACCTAGACTATACATATAACAAGGACATCAATTGAAATCTCAGTTCTCTAGTTCGTGGCAGTCAAAGGCTACATCAAGACCTTGAGGGTCTAAATCACGAATAGAGTTAATCATCACAGATCCCATACATGACTCGAATATCAATGATTTGAAGATCTCAGTTGTGGTTCATCAAGCATAAACCTTTAAAAGTTTTTTATGAACCTAACACATCATCGATCTTTTTGAAGACTATGCTTCTTGGTTATGTTCGAACATCAAATAGAGTTATATCAACTGTGATATACTCTTATATTGGTTCGCTCAGTTGCAATCTATAACATGTCTCAAAAACGATTTTTGAACAATGAAAAAAAAATTATCTCCCATTTGGTGCTCAAACGTTTCGTCTAAACACTATAATGAGATTTAATTCTTCATTGATCGTTTGTGGAGTGTATTCCATTTAATTTTCGAGGCTTTACAGCACTAATTCATAACAAGAATGTTATGATTAGTCACTTCACTCGTTCAATGATTCAAACTACTAAAGGTTTAATGAAATACCTACCTTGTTTCATTTGTTCTATTCAGAAGCAGTCACCATCTCTGTGGCGATTAACAAACACTCGAGCCATCCCTGTGGCGAGGTCTTCAAGATAACTTAGAAGGATGGATGGCAGATCAGTCTTGTTTTATGCGCATGATATGTGTTGATTGTGAGAAGTGTTTAAGAGATAAGTCTTTGTTCTTGGTGAGATGTGAGATACTGATGGATGCGTACAATAATATTATCTGGGATTAGGGTTTGAAGCAGTAAGAGAAGGGGGCGGATGAAACGTATTAGGGTAATGTTTGTGGTATGTGTGGCGTTTTATACCCCAAATATTAGGTCTTCACTAACTATCATGGGATAACAATTGGATTAGTTGGGCCATGTATTATTTGTGTCTGAATTGAGCCGTGTACTACTATTGGATCATGGGCCGAACTGCTACAATTGTTATTTGACTTGGATCTGATTTTGAATAGCTGGAAATATGAGTGTGTTTTTCGAATGATAAGTTGGTGTTGGACAATGGTTTGTATGCAAATTGTATTCAAGTATTGAGGGCAACTTGTTATGCAGATTGATATTCAAGACCTCTTTGCCATGATAATTCGCATAAGTATCCAACATTGGATTATGTTTTAATGATGTCGTTGGACTGGACATGGGGTTATTGGATTTAAGTTGGATGTTGGACTTTGATTTAATACAAGATCATTATAAACCTTGACTGATTTGACCGGAATATAAGCATAATTGGACATGTTTTTTTAAGCTTAAATTGATCAGGTTTAGTCACTAGATTAGATTGGGTGTTAATATCTTGTTCATAGGATCCGAGTTGGTAGATGATGAGATTTGAGGTAATGATGAGATTTGTTATGCGGGCAATACTTTGGTTTATACATTTTCACGAAAGGCAATATGTTACGGCTTGAATTGATGGTTGAACAAAGTTGACTACGGGGTTGCTTGTATTCGGTATTTCTTATTTGGATTTGAAGTGAGGTTTTTCCGGGCGCGTTTACTTATTTCGTCTTCTTTCTTTCTACCCTTCCGCGAAGATGACTTGTTTGGGCATTTACAGAGTGTGATAAAGACTTGACTATTTAGTTACGGTTGTGATTCTTTCTCTTTTTACAACGTAACTATCACTTCGGTGTCTCACGCAGTTAAGGATACGTCAAGAGGTTTTGTACATTGGGTACACCATTTCTTTTTCACAAAGATTAGTACAAGTTCAAGTAACAAATCTGGGGAATTTTACTTCATGATCAAGTTTGGCATATCGGGTTTACTTCACCATGTTGTCACTGCAGTGGCCGACAGAATGAGTGAATGATGTGTTTACCAAGGTGTTGATTGGATGATTGATGATTTTGCTGATGTTGGATTATGAAAAGTTGATGAACCGCTGCATGTTCCCCTAAAACAGATATTCACTTAAACCAAAGTTATCATAACACATTCAAGCTGACATTGTTTACGGTTTTGTCTTGATTTTGTAAAATCCCGTGAAAGAACCTATTTCTCTGTTTAAATCATAGACTTGTAAAATCCCGTGACAATGGAAACATCCTGGTAATAGTAAAGTACATTTCCGGATCTATCTTACGGTTTATTCTTGGTTTTGTAAAATCCCGCGAAAGAATCTATTTCTCGGTTTAAACCATGGAATTGTAAAATCCCGTAATGATAGAACCATCCTGGAGAAAGGAAAGTGTAATTCTGGATCTTATTTGATGCTGGTGCTACGGTTTCTGCTTCAAAGAAGGGATAAAAGGGTGTACATCATGAATTGGATGTGTGTTTGGATATTCGTCATGGCGGTTTGGTTACTTCATAGTTTTACGGGGTTATGCTCATTAAACCATGGTCGGGATGAAACCATTATCATAGTTCACTTAAAACGTCAAAGAAGGCTAGATTTGAGCTTTTAATCAGAAGATGTGACAACGGGTTTAATTCACTATTATTTATTTGAGGTTGAAGTGAAATATCACGGGCGAGTGTACTTAGTATCTGAAGGTATCGGGGATGGTTGGATGAAGATTCTTCATGATCCTTGTTCGAGCTTATTATCAAAAATGAAGACTTGGAAATCTAGTTATTGTTGGGTGACTTTTACCTCTTCTTTTACCACTTGGGGGAATTGGGCTCTTATCACCTCAATATAACTATCACTTAAAGGAGTTACGTTGTAGTGCTCAGTGTCACATTGAATTGTGGAGTTTCAAGAGGTGATGTACGTCTATTACTTGATGGTTGGTTGGTTGAAGAGTATAGAGTACTTAGAGATTCAAATGGGCATGAATTCTCGGCACCGCTCTTTGTTACATATGTGCAAGTTTAAGTCACGAGTTCGGGTTAGTTTACTTCACGGTCAAATTCATCATATTGGGTTTTCTCCATCAGCTGTCACAACAAAGAGCCTACTGAATGATAATGGGATGATTACATGTTTTGCTAAGAGAGTTGAAAAGAGAGAGATTATGACGTATGAAAACAATAGTTCATGCCTCGTACTTTAAATAAAATAAAGGTGTATGCTTCAGTGCGCTTTATCTTCTGAAGAAGAGAAATCTTCTCATTATGACCATTCTCATAAACATGCTTCATACTTTTTCCATGCGCTTCAGTCATCAAGTGAACCGGGCTACCACTTATTGTTTTCTCATTCCACTTGCTCGATTATAATGAAGATGGCGACATCATGTGCTAATTTTGCAGGAGAGAAGTGTGAATAGAACATTCGGATGATTTTCACTTATTTAATCAAGAATGGCAACTCCGTATGCAATTCTTGAGTGGGAGAAGAAGTGTGAATTTAATGCATGGTTGATTGATTTCTGAGAATATATGGTCATACGGCTCCTAACTCATGTAAGAACCGAGCTTCTTCTTATCGGGTCATCTTCACATGGAGTTTTTCTTCTTAGAGCTGTTGGTTGACATCTTCACTTGGATTGATGAGTTTATCGACAAAGTGCTTCCGGTTAATGCTTCACGTATACATCAACATGATGATTCCGAACAATATATCTGTTCTTGTTTGATGTGATTGGTAGTTTGATGTTACCATCTTGTGTGTTCGTTGCGGCCTGATTGCTGATTTCCTTGATGAACATCTTTCTGTTCTTGTTTGATTGGGAGGGATTTTAGTTAAGGGGATTTGCAAGATGTAAGTTAATTGGGATGCTTTTTCGTGAGATGATTTTTGGTGTGAGTTGAAGATGTTAACTATTTATTCCCCAACTGGACAATCTTGAAGAAGGTCGAGTCTATAGTCAGTTCTACATTTTCTGCTACATGTTAGAAGACTAAAGACGAGTTGCATTTATCGATCTAAAGACTTCTTCTTAATCTGGCCATTTATCAAACAGATTGTCGGTTTAGGGGAGAGCACTAATTGGGAGAGAGTTATAAGTCAAATTCAATTCCCAATTAGACTTGCTCACATTCTTTAGCAGTGACTCCTCGAGGCGTTGATATTGACTATTGTAATGTGTTGGACATTTGACACAAGTTGATTACTTTGGAGTTAATCATTTATCACTTATTTGAGATTGAAGTTGACTTTCACAAAGGCGTGTTCTTATTTGATAACTTGATCGGGCTTAAGAATTTGAGTTGAAGACTTGGTTTATCTAGTTACCAGCAGTCGAGGTGGATGGTTGAAGACCTGGTTAACTATCACTATTAGGAGTTACTTTGTTTTACTCAGTGTCACACGCATATGACGGTGTGGATAATCTCAAGAGGTGTTAATGTCTCATACTTTGTTTGGGTAGTGAGTACTTAGAGATTTGCTTGAAGCATAAATTCTCGACACCGTTCTTCCATCATTAGGTGCAAGCTTAAGATACAAATGTGGGGAAGTTGACTTCAGTTTCAAGTATGGTATATCGGGTTTTCTTCTTCAGTGGTCACTTCAAATTGTCTACATATGGGTTGATAAAAATTCTTAGAGAGAGTCTTCAGCAAGTTGATTCTCACAAAAGTTCAAGTGTTCTTCTCAACAAATTTCTAGTATACGGGCTTATTATGTGTTGCTGATTCTGAATCATCAAAACCAGAAACGGGGAAGGAGACACACATCTAAACACAAAGCGAGTAAACTTGATGAACTTAATTCTTCTAAGTGATTGAAGATATCCCGGGAAGACAAATGTTATTACCGCAGAGAAACTCAAGGTTTGACTCATGGCGAGTAAACTTGATGAACTTAACTCTTCTAAGTGATTGAAGATATCCCGGGAAGACATTTGTCATGACCGTAGAGAATCTCAAGGTTTTACTCATCAAGGCTTTTGGTGGTATTATTCCAACTACGTGAGGGAAGTGATGTAATAGAAAGTTTCTGAAGATAAAAGAGGTACACAAGTGTGTGATGATAGAGATTGTGTACATTGGGGATGCTCAGCTGTCTCACTTGAGGGCTTAATCTGTGATTCAGATATATAATCACTTATTCTGGAGTGGACATCCACAGAGATTGTCATCCGCAGAGATAATCAGTGATTCGGCATGCTTCTTCAATGTTATCGGTTGTTCTCTCTTCGGACATTCGGGTATTTCGGGTTCATGAGCTTCATACACTTTCTTTAAGGGAGAGAAAAGTATACATCGGGGTTATTCTTTGGCTATTGGACTTAATCTGCTACTTCGATGGTATAAGTTTCCTTGTCTTTGGGTATATGTATTCGGGTTCGTGAGCTCTAGTCTAAGAGACTGACTGCATCAATTCAACTACGTGGGGGAAGTGGTCTCTTGACACCTTTTGGAATGGATTGCTTCAGACGTCAGTAGAAAAGAAATTTGAGAAGATTATTTTATGTGTGGGATGATACGTTGCTGTTCTTCTTGATGATATAACCCCGAATGGAGATCCTCGATCATCATTCTTAAATGGAGCAGCGGGATTTATGATAATGGTGTGCTTCCTTGTGCACCTGGCTAAGAGAAGCTTGTAAGAAAGCTTTGAATCTGCTCAGCTAAAGGATTTTCGGTTTGGGGGGAAGCTGCCAAAGTCTCACTTTCAGATGGTTCAATTTCTTTCTTCAATGCAAGAGCCTTGGAAGCTTTGGTGGTGGAAGTTTAAGAGATGACGAATTCTATCTTCTACGACGTGTTGTTCGATATCCTTATCTCGGTACTCGTATCATCATCTTTTTAAATTATATCATCTACTCTATCCTTGTAAATATTTTTCAAAAACAAAATACAAAAATATAAAACCAACAAAAACAAAATAGAAAAATATAAAATCAACAAAAACCCATAAAAATCAGAAAATTTCAAAAATACCAAAAATATGTTTTCTCATGACATGTCTTCTGGTATCGATAACATCTACGGTCTTAGAAATGTCATTCAATAATGGCACGGGACCATAGATGAAGTTCGAGCAGGAGGTGTAAATATTCTTTTTCAAAACATGTCTCAAAACATGGCTTACAGTTATTTCAGACTGTAACCCGGGCTTCAAAATATGGCTTACAGTTATTTCAGACTGTAACCCGGGCTTCAAAATATGGCTTACAGTTATTTTAGACTGTAACCCGGGCTTCAAATAATGGCTTGCAGTTACTTCAGACTGTAACCCGTGCTTAAAACTATGGCTTGCTATCATTTCAGATAGCAACCCTCTCTTCAAGAAAGGAAAGTGCTGCGCTAAACCAATTTTCAAATATTTCGTGCACTTATCCTAAAACAATTTGAGGAAAGTATGTCGAAGGACTGCTGTTCCTACACAAATGTTTTTCCGTCTAAAATTCTTCAGAAAAATATTTGTTGTTTTCAAAAATGGTGGAAAATGAGTTGCTTGAAAATCAATCAGTTTCAGAGTTTTAGTAAAAATTTGGAAACTCAATCAATGACTTCAGCACTTTTAAAATCTTTTATAAAATGAGTTATTGGTTGAGGGGAAGAATGTTTTCAAATCTATATCTTCTAACGAGCTTTCTTAATTATCCTAATATGCTTAATTAAAAATGATGTTAACCTATGTTGAAGGACTAGGTGCCTAGGATATGATAGCTAGGATTAGATGATTAGAGTTTGATGAACACATTTTTCCCATACATTTAAATGATCTGATTGATATGTTGCATTGACTTTTATTAGTCGATTACTGTTTGGGTGATGTCGACCACCATATATATGTATGTGTATTCACTAACGTATGCAGATATATTGGTTTATAAGAATGTTCCCGATCCGGATCCCACAGTTGAAGATGATTGGATGCCGAAAGGAAAGGGTAATTATATCTTGGGTTGCCATATGAAGAAACGGAGCTTAATTGGACTTCTATGGAGAGTTGGCATAAATGCAACGTAAGAGGTCTCACTGCATCAGCAGATGGTTTTCTTCATCATCAAATGAAGAAACGGAGCTTAATTGAACCTCAGTTGGAATAAAAAATGCAACGAAAGTAAAGAAGTCTCACTGCATCTGCAGACGGTTTACTTCCTGCCTTACAGCAACAACAACAAAAGCTTCTCAACCACCTAACGCATCTTTGTGCAGGATACAATTTTTAAACAATTTTGAATAATTTGATTAAATTGTTTTTGAAAATGGAAAAATGTTGTTTTGAAAATAAATTGAACTAAATTTTGAAAATCACCGGACTTCTTTTTATCAAAACCTAAGTGTCACAATTCTCAATTTTTGGTCTTTTCTCAAAACAATTCATGCCTCACAATTTCATCATTTATCGTAAACTAGGTTTGCGTGTTCCAGATTCGCGTAACCTTAAAGGTTTAGCGACAAATTCATGATCATATCATCACGAACATTTCATATGGACTAAGTTTAGCCTACATTTCATTAGCATCATTTGCATCATGTTAGTTCATTCATGACTTTTCATTTCACATTAAACGCGTAAATTTTATATTAAATAAACGTTATCGCGTGAGTTATTATTTTGAACCTTTAATCCGATACTTCCAAAAATGATCCCGATATATTTTTATACTTTCATTTAGTTTATAAAAACTATATTTTGACTTTACCTAGTGTTTTAAATTTATTTGGTATATAAATCGTTAAAGTTGTATTATTACGACGTTTTTCTTAAAAACTATACGATAATTATTTTATCACTCAAATTTCACAAGGAATGTATTTTTACAATTTTTATTATCTCATTACATTCTATTTTGATCTATTAAAAACTTACTTGTACCAAAAAGTTACCATTTACCTTTACTTATACATTTTCCTACACATTTTACTTATACTCTTTATCAAATTTTACACAAGTATTTATTCAACATTTAAAAAAAAAAAAAGATATTTTGTGGACATCCTCCCCTAAAATCCGGCCAAGGGGAGGGGTGGACATTTAATGGTTTGGAAAATTTTCAATTGTATAAGTTTATACTCAAACTCTTTCACTTAATCTCACATCTCATTCACTCATCTCATTTTTTTCAAGATAGTAAAAGTTCTCTCTTTGTTTCTCCTTCATCATAACCGGCCACTTCAAGAGCTACAAGGGATCATCATTTTTTTTTTCAAGCACAAGCATTAACAATCTAGATCACACTTTTTATAAGGTTTTGAAATAAAAACCTAGAGTGTTTAGGCTAACCTTGGTTCTTTGCACCTCATCATAGTAACTAGTAAGCATGTTTCTTTCATTTTTCATGTTTCCTTATCATTTCATAGTTATCTCTTCATTTTTGGTGCAACATGCATGACTTGTGTTGTTTATACCATTTTTCCATTGATTTTTAGAGTTATATATATAAAGGTCATCCTATAATTATCCCCTTGGTATATGTTGGTCTTGGTGATGTTTAGGAACCCATGACACCCTAAGAAGGTGTATGGTAGGATTAGATTAGCTTTGGAGTTGATTTGAAGGGATTGGAATAGGTTTAGTACGAGAAAAACTATTTTCGATAAGTATTAAAAGTGGTCTGTTCTTATTTTGATTTTCTGGAAAATCCGACAGTAGGCACGAAATTTTGGCCTTGATATTTAGAAAATATACTTTAAAACGAATCCGTGGCCGCTTGAACAGATTAAAACGGAGTTATAACGAAGAAGTTATGGATTTTACAAGTTTGACGACGAAATATATATTTTTCTGAAATTTCAGCATACTATTATTATTTTGTACGAGTCAAAAACGAGTCCTAAGCTTTACAAATTATTTCGACTTGTCAAAAATATATTAGTATACTTTGATACGAAGCTCAGGACGTATAAAACGTGAAAACGGATTTTATAACGACTAAAATATACACGTTTTCATAAACTTGCCGTAACTATTATTTTTAGAAAAACTATATTATTTTTACGAGATAAGTGTTACGGTAACTAAAATCACCATATTTAACCCCTATTATCTTTATGTTCGAGACCTCTATGACGAAAACTCATGTACTAAAACTTCTAGATTTTGATACAAGCTTTCCAAAACCGTCGAGTTCGTTTCCTAACGTTCGACGTGCACCGTTTTACGACTAGTTTTTGAAGCCATTTTTGTCACTTTCATGAAATTTCCGACGACATTGTTTTACGACGAAAAGTGATAATTTCACTATAAAACTTTACGAAACTATTGTAGGATGACATTTTGACGTAAATACTTGTAAAGTAATTTAAGAATGGTCAAGACGTCAAAAGAGTATTTTTTTCGACGAAGAGTATTATTTTCAAAACTCGCAAATGGTATAAATAACATACGAAATGCATACATAACGTTACATCATAACTCATTAAGTATCATATCATTCATTTTAGGTCGCGGATAGTTTCCGAGCCTCATTTTCTTGCACTTCATTTTGTTAGCATATCAATCACACCAGGTGAGTTTTCATAGCCCCTACTTTTATACGTTTTGAATTACTTTTGGGGGAGATACATGCTCAACTGTTTTCATTTACTATCATAAGTACTCTAAACTTTTAAGGATTACCGTGAGTTTTCATAGCCCCATTTTCGATTGTTTTTGTACTATTTTTGGGGGAGATACATGCTCAACTAATTACTTTTCACAAGTACTTTATATTTTTAAGGATAACTTCTATCATGATCACCATTGTTTCTAAATCAAATGTTATACTATATCAATTGTTCTTGTTTGCGTGCTATAGTTCTACGTCGTATAACGTTCTAAATCAGTTGACTACTGATACATCGTCAAATAAAGTACTATGTCGGTTGACTATGATACATTGAGTTAGGTGCTATTGATTATGTGCTACAGTTCTACGTCGTATAATGTTCTAAATCAGTTGACTACTGATACATTGAGTCTAGTCCTATTGATTAAGTGCTATTGTTCTACGTCGAGTTAGGTACTATTGTGAATTCATTTGACATCATGTGTTTGAACATAAACTATATACATTTTGGCAGTGGGTTGTGAACACACAGGTTGCAAGTTTTGTATGGGCGGAACTTGGAACTGAGTGGATTTACAATGCCTTTGCTGCATAAACGATTTTGAAAGGATTTACATTTCAACACAAACTCTATGAACTCACTCAACCTTTGTGTTGACACTTTTTAGCATGTTTTATCTCAGGTATCTAAGGCATTCACTTCATGGCATGCATTTGGACACATCATGGAGTCGCGATGACGACGCGTCTCACTTGGGTTTTACGTACTTTAAAACATCGTTTGAATTGTAACAAACTTATTTCCGCACAAGTTTATTTTCATTTGGGACCTACTTTGTAAACTCTGATTGTTTTATTAAATCAAACGATGTTCTTTTCAAACGACACTTTAGGTCGTTCAATATAACTGTGCTTGTGATGCTATGACAGTCAATCCCCAGGAATTCCATTCCGCTGCAAAACAGGTAATTTGGGGGTGTGACAGATTGGCATCAGAGCTTTGGTTATAGAGAACTAGGTTGCATCATTGACCCTAGACTATAACCACATCATCATAGCATCTCATCATATCATTATAAGTGCACATTCTTTATACATGCGGACTTATGACTCAACACCAAACATCATATGAGTCGATTAGTTCAAGCATTGCATAGTTACTCCTAAATTATACATAGCCTGATCACCTATGTCTAATTCAGGAAGAATCATGCAATGAATGGAGTAGTAGTCTCATATGTGTAAGCAATTCCGTAATCAAGCCAAATTTTCAAAAGATTTTCTTCAAACCACTTGTTTCCAGTTTGATCCGAGTGACAGTTCTTGTTTGATGAGTTGCAAAGATCGAGCTAGAAACAAGTCGTTACCTAAACCGATTTAGCCTAATCGTATGACAGTTCTTGTTTGATGAGTTGTGGGATTAAGCAAAAATCGGTTACCAAAAAGTCTTTTAAAAATTTTGCTTGGGAATGGGAAAGCTTGTCTCATCGAGCCTAATCATAAGAAAGCATGTATTTAGGATGGGAATTGCTCACGATAGCACAGGAACGTATCTTGTGGGACGAGTAACTCATATGCATGAGCATTGACATAATCATTTAGACCATACACGAGCATAAACTTTTAGAACCCTTGTCGAGGTTCGAACCATAGTATCATCGATTGAATCACGAGGACGTGATTCCTCTGACATGGGAAGAATGTCACAATTCTCAATTTTTGGTCTTTTCTCAAAACAATTCATGCCTCACAATTTCATCATTTATCGTAAACTAGGTTTGCGTGTTCCAGATTCGCGTAACCTTAAAGGTTTAGCGGCAAATTCATGATCATATCATCACGAACATTTCATATGGACTAAGTTTAGCCTACATTTCATTAGCATCATTTGCATCATGTTAGTTCATTCATGACTTTTCATTTCACATTAAACGCGTAAATTTTATATTAAATAAACGTTATCGCGTGAGTTATTATTTTGAACCTTTAATCCGATACTTCCAAAAATGATCCCGATATATTTTTATACTTGCATTTAGTTTATAAAAACTATATTTTGACTTTACCTAGTGTTTTAAATTTATTTGGTATATAAATCGTTAAAGTTGTATTATTACGACGTTTTTCTTAAAAACTATACGATAATTATTTTATCACTCAAATTTCACAAGGAATGTATTTTTACAATTTTTATTATCTCATTACATTCTATTTTGATCTATTAAAAACTTACTTGTACCAAAAAGTTACCATTTACCTTTACTTATACATTTTCCTACACATTTTACTTATACTCTTTATCAAATTTTACACAAGTATTTATTCAACATTTAAAAAAAAAAAAAAAAAAAGATATTTTGTGGACATCCTCCCCTAAAATCCGGCCAAGGGGATGGGTGGACATTTAATGGTTTGGAAAATTTTCAATTGTATAAGTTTATACTCAAACTCTTTCACTTAATCTCACATCTCATTCACTCATCTCATTTTTTCAAGATAGTAAAAGTTCTCTCTTTGTTTCTCCTTCATCATAACCGGCCACTTCAAGAGCTACAAGGGATCATCATTTTTTTTCTCTCAAGCACAAGCATTAACAATCTAGATCACACTTTTTATAAGGTTTTGAAATAAAAACCTAGAGTGTTTAGGCTAACCTTGGTTCTTTGCACCTCATCATAGTAACTAGTAAGCATGTTTCTTTCATTTTTCATGTTTCCTTATCATTTCATAGTTATCTCTTCATTTTTGGTGCAACATGCATGACTTGTGTTGTTTATACCATTTTTCCATTGATTTTAGAGTTATATATATAAAGGTCATCCTATAATTATCCCCTTGGTATATGTTGGTCTTGGTGATGTTTAGGAACCCATGACACCCTAAGAAGGTGTATGGTAGGATTAGATTAGCTTTGGAGTTGATTTGAAGGGATTGGAATAGGTTTAGTACGAGAAAAACTATTTTCGATAAGTATTAAAAGTGGTCTGTTCTTATTTTGATTTTCTGGAAAATCCGACAGTAGGCACGAAATTTTGGCCTTGATATTTAGAAAATATACTTTAAAACGAATCCGTGGCCGCTTGAACGGATTAAAACGGAGTTATAACGAAGAAGTTATGGATTTTACAAGTTTGACGACGAAATATATATTTTTCTGAAATTTCAGCATACTATTATTATTTTGTACGAGTCAAAAACGAGTCCTAAGCTTTACAAATTATTTCGACTTGTCAAAAATATATTAGTATACTTTGATACGAAGCTAAGGACGTATAAAACGTAGAAAACGGATTTATAACGACTAAAATATACACGTTTTCATAAACTTGCCGTAACTATTATTTTTAGAAAAACTATATTATTTTTACGAGATAAGTGTTACGGTAACTAAAATCACCATATTTAACCCCTATTATCTTTATGTTCGAGACCTCTATGACGAAAACTCATGTACTAAAACTTCTAGATTTTGATACAAGCTTTCCAAAACCGTCGAGTTCGTTTCCTAACGTTCGACGTGCACCGTTTTACGACTAGTTTTTGAAGCCATTTTTGTCACTTTCATGAAATTTCCGACGACATTGTTTTACGACGAAAAGTGATAATTTCACTATAAAACTTTACGAAACTATTGTAGGATGACATTTTGACGTAAATACTTGTAAAGTAATTTAAGAATGGTCAAGACGTCAAAAGAGTATTTTTTCGACGAAGAGTATTATTTTCAAAACTCGCAAATGGTATAAATAACATACGAAATGCATACATAACGTTACATCATAACTCATTAAGTATCATATCATTCATTTTAGGTCGCGGATAGTTTCCGAGCCTCATTTTCTTGCACTTCATTTTGTTAGCATATCAATCACACCTGGTGAGTTTCATAGCCCTACTTTTATACGTTTTGAATTACTTTTGGGGGAGATACATGCTCAACTGTTTTCATTTACTATCATAAGTACTCTAAACTTTTAAGGATTACCGTGAGTTTTCATAGCCCCATTTTCGATTGTTTTTGTACTATTTTTGGGGGAGATACATGCTCAACTAATTACTTTTCACAAGTACTTTATATTTTTAAGGATAACTTCTATCATGATCACCATTGTTTCTAAATCAAATGTTATACTATATCAATTGTTCTTGTTTGCGTGCTATAGTTCTACGTCGTATAACGTTCTAAATCAGTTGACTACTGATACATCGTCGAATAAAGTACTATGTCAGTTGACTACTGATACATTGAGTTAGGTGCTATTGATTATGTGCTACAGTTCTACGTCGTATAATGTTCTAAATCAGTTGACTACTGATACATTGAGTCTAGTCCTATTGATTAAGTGCTATCGTTCTACGTCGAGTTAGGTACTATTGTGAATTCATTTGACATCATGTGTTTGAACATAAACTATATACATTTTGGCAGTGGGTTGTGAACACACAGGTTGCAAGTTTTGTATGGGCGGAACTTGGAACTGAGTGGATTTACAATGCCTTTGCTGCATAAACGATTTTGAAAGGATTTACATTTCAACACAAACTCTATGAACTCACTCAACCTTTGTGTTGACACTTTTTAGCATGTTTTATCTCAGGTATCTAAGGCATTCACTTCATGGCATGCATTTGGACACATCATGGAGTCGCGATGACGACGCGTCTTACTTGGGTTTTACGTACTTTAAAACATCGTTTGAATTGTAACAAACTTATTTCCGCACAAGTTTATTTTCATTTGGGACCTACTTTGTAAACTCTGATTGTTTTATTAAATCAAACGATGTTCTTTTCAAACGACACTTTAGGTCGTTCAATATAACTGTGCTTGTGATGCTATGACAGTCAATCCCCAGGAATTCCATTCCGCTGCAAAACAGGTAATTTGGGGGTGTGACACTAAGTCACTCAATTATTGACTTCTGTCATGGATTGAGGGGGAGAGTGATTTAAAATAAAATATTTTCAAACGATATTTCTTCACTAAAGTTCCGTTTTGTACGATAATAAGTGGTGATCTAAAAATTTAATGTTATGTCATGGTATGATTTTTTCTTTTGAATCAAGGTCTTTCAAAATGAAATTTTTTCTGTTCTTGTTTGATTGTGAAATTGTTTTATTTTACTAAAAGATCTCTTAAAAACTATCATACCTGACACTAACAATCTTTAATGTCTTAAAATGGTCCTTATCTGTCAATTTCAAAATTAAATCTTGCCACGTCTTTCCCCAAAATCTTTTAAATGATTTAAATCAATTGGGATCACAAATCTCAAAAGGTTTGAAATTTCGATCGGGGTAGAGATCGTGAGTTAAATCTCTTATCTGTTTAAATGGAATTGGTTTTAGTCCTTTAAAGGCACTCCTGCCTCCATGTGCCAAACGATTTCATACACAATGCACATGTTGAGGAGGAGGATTTATCCAAAAACATGATGAGTATTTAAACCAGGCCACATATTCTCCCATGTTTTCTAAACCGTATTAAATCATTTGGGATCCAAAATCTCAAAGGGTTTGATATTTTTGATCGGGGGAGAATTTGTGATTTAATAATGAAATTTGATAAAAGGTGATCGTTTTGATTTAATTGTGCAGCTGCTCTCTCATATGTGCTAAACGCTTTCGAATCTCGAAGCACATATTGAGGGGGAGCAAACAAACTATCGAGGTACGAAAGCTTTTTAAAGTAATTTATAAAGTACCTTGATTGTGTTTTAAAATGGTTTCTTAATGGCGCTTGTGATTGTGGATGTGCTTCAAATTAACTCTTGCCTCTATGTGATGAAAATGATTATAAAATATCCTATGCACATATTGAGGGGGAGAATTTTTACCAAGAAAATCAAATGGCTTTTTCGTATGAAAATTGTGATCAAAGAAAATATTTCAAAGTCCTCTTGCCTCCATGTGATAAACAATTTCTAAATCATATGCACATGTTGAGGGGGAGGTTTTCTAAATGATCAAAACTATTAAGGGACAAAATGCTTTGATCTCGTATCACAAGTACCTTGATTGTTTTTCCAAATGATTTTTCAATTGGTTTCAAGGAAGAATGAATTGTACCAAAAGACCGACTATTTTACTTTATGTATGGAGTTATAAGGATGGTTAGGTTAGGTATTTGTTCCCACGATCCCGCCAGAGCTGGAGGGATCTATCCAGGGATAATCCACTAGATAGCGTAGAGTCCTTAGGTATATTGAAAAAAGGAGAAAAGTGAGATATGGGAAGAGTGCGGACTGAGACAGAGCTAGTACTGGAATAAACCCAACAAGGTTCTAGTTATGAAGTCTCGGTAAGCACTGAAGGGGTTGAAGAATGAAAAAGAATTGAATGTGAAAAGGGGTGAAAAGAAATAGCCCTCCAATAATTCAACCTTAGGGCAGAAACCGGGTTCAATACATATGCTACTGGTGGTTACTTAGGTAACTCCGGTATTGAAGACAAGACGTCATGGATCCAGTGACGCACTGCACTAAACTTCCCAAGCTACTCAAGTTCCTCTTAAAAGGGCTTGTTTCATTCTCACGGGGAACCTACATAATCTATCGACTTTCTTTTAAAGATAGTTGATATTGAAGAATGAGACCCTCTCCCTAGTCTCCGGCATAGGAACCAAATGTGCACGATTGAGTCTAGAGCCAAGAGATCATCCACAATATCTCATTAGGACACTAAATTCTTGAAGACTTGTTGTTTCACATAATGTGGAAAGTAAGTATATATTAAGAGTCCTACGCATTATCCTTGTGGTATTGCCAGAACATCTGAGTGATATGCATACATATTCACAATGAAGATGGAAAGCCTTCTGGAGCCAACATCAAACAAGCTCCTGGTAGGTGGCATGTGAGATCTATTCTATAGATCAACCATGTGACAACTGGATAGAAACGATGGGGCGATTCACTCGTGAATCAACCTTGGTCCAGGAATGGAATTGACGAATGCTTTTGGAAAAACCATTCGATGTGCAAACCTTCTTTTCTCTAGCACGTCGAATGTGTACTTATGTTTTCAAACACAAAAAGTATCTCTGATTGAAAAAATGCTTTTGGAAAAACCGTTCGATGTGCAAACCTTCTTTCTCTAGCACGTCGAATGTGTACTCTTTTAAATACAAAAAGTATTTTTGATTGAAAATTGATCTCTCTCATAAAACCTTCGTCGTATTGCAAAACTCTTTCTTCTAAGCAATACGCGATTGTTTTCAAATCATTTTTCATCAATCAGTGAATCTCAATTCGCTGGTTCACTCACTCCGTGTTGTCTTCTTTGAGACGTTCCGGTTTGAGAACGGCTAGAGCAGCTGCGAAACCCTGTCAAGGAGATTCCTCATAATCCTACCTGATCACGGCAAAGTACTTGTACTGATCAACGGGGAACCGTGGGCCGTGTACCTCAATTCAACGAAAGTGATCAAAGACACTTTCGTGTGTTTTATTGCTAACTGTTGTTTGCAGGTACATTTGGACGGTTGCAGCTGATCAGAATTGAGGAGTCAATCCAAAGCCGCATGCTCACAGCATCCACACTTAATTTGAAGAAATCATGACTGGTGCATATCTACATAACCTGGCTATGATATTTCATACTATGCTTCGCTGCTGCAAATATCATGAACCAGTAAGGCTTCCGCTACTCTATGGAAAGATGTCATGATTCAAAAGTGTGAGCATGTCGGTCCGAAAGTCACAACTTCACATGATGGCAACACAACAAAAGGGTGATCCAGAGAGATTTGCTGTGGCTGATGATCTCAATGAAAGCTCGAAGATCATCAAAGATGTGGATCAGTTAAAGGCCTCCACTAAAAGTACAAAATATGCGGACTATGAAGAGTCACTGCTTAAGCACAAAGATTGCGGAATTGAAGAATTGAAGTCTACGAGCTCAAGAACAAAGTCAAGAATAGAATGCTAGGATTCGAAATGTAAAACATGGGGTGACCTCCCTTAGGGGGAGACTGTTAGGAATTAGAAAATTCCATAGTGAAGAGTCGGTCACCCCAAATATTATCTAGCATAAGTTAGCTCGTAGACTTGTCGTTAGTTACGTTATTTAGTAGTTTATTAGTTAGTTATTAGTCTAGTTTAGCGTAGTGTAACACCGTGGAGGAAGGACGGGTCTTTACCCACTGTATACCTGATCCACAGGCCGATAGGAGGTCGTTGTGTCTGTAAGTATAAATACCCCTTCCATCCATGGAAGGGGTGGTGCTTCATTCAATCTAACCTTTTACATTTGAGAACCAAGTCTCTAGCAAGAACACCCTCTCTATCTTTCTCTCTCTAAATATGGCAAACATGTATTTTGATCATCCAAGACCACCCGAATCATCAACACAATATTATATCGATCCTACAAAAAACCAACAAGTATTACCAGTATTATTGTTAATCGTAGTAGTAATAAACATATGAGTAGAAGAAGTAACACTACTGGTAGGTACTATATATGAAACAAAAGAAGGTTTACTACTTTTTAGAAGTAATTAGACATAGCTTTACTCCACAAAACATATCATTACTTATCTGCTCCATTCATCATTATGCAGTAGATTTAGTTGACCATCAGAAGACTACACATTCACATCAGTGCAATTAGTCGTAGATCCATAATCATAATAACCAGATGCGCGAGCTTTCATTCATCATTAATAGCTTAATTGAATGCAAACGCATCAGCAGAAGTTTAAAGATGCACATATACAATTAGGGTTTAGTTTCTTGATCTTGTGTAGGGTTAATAATAACAAATGCAGCAACATTCAGCACCAAAGAAACCCTAAACGTATCTTGAAAACCCTAAAAGTCGATTTTCTAAAAAACCCTAAAAATCGAAAAACTTACCCTTTCTTTGCAGCAGTGTTCAACTATCAATATCTTACCATTGAACGCTTAGATTGAAGATCCTTCCAGTGAGAATCTACCTTGATATATAGAGAACCTTCAGCAAGTATTTCACCCCGATCAAATGGTTAACAAACTAGCTATCGTCGTTTGAAAACAACCCTGCAGAAAGATACGAAAACATGTACCGGCTTCGAATTTTTCACCTTTTCTTCGAAAAACCTTGTAGATCCTAGATTGAGAGCCCCCATGATCTGATACCAATTGTTAGAAATGATCTAGGCTTGAATAGGATTAACAATAACATTAAAAAAGACATTCCGCAGCGGAATAAACAAACATCAATGTTATTAAACAAGGTTTCTTGTCATCATCTTTACCAACTACTATAAACACACTAAGCCCCAATTGTAACACCCCAGCCCGACAAGGGTCCGAATGTCACATTATGGAGTCATATCAGAACATACTAATAAAAATGCAAGCGGAAGTCTTATTAAATAAAATACCAAGTCATAATAACGAATGACTTACAAAGGAGAAATACATAATCCAATATGTCTAAAAGATACGAGATATATCAAAACAAATACTCTTCCAAAAGATTCCAAAGTAATAAGGGAAACTAGGGTTGGTTCACTCAAATGCTCCTACTCTCAGCCCATCAAAGCCCAACATCCCACTTGGTACCTGCCGCATGGAAAAGAAATGCGGCTGAGCTAAAAAAACCCAGTGAGCAGATATAACAAAACAAAAGCTAAACATAATCAAAATACAAAACGAAACAAAGGAGACTGATAACAAAGTCGTAACGAACTAGCACAATGAGTCTATGAGTCAATGAGGAACCTGCAGACCACAATATTAACATATATCCAGAAGGAACAGAAATCAAAGAAGACCAAAGTAAAGCAAAGCAGCGAATCATTTAACAAATATAAACTCATATAAATAACCAAAGCTACAAGTATCGAAACATAATCATATAGGAGTTGATGAAAAGTATCATAATCAAAACAAGCAACCAAACAGTATATAAGCATATCAGTCAGCAGATCAACTAGACATAAATATGGCAAATAAACAAATCAGATAATCAGATATACATAAGCTAAGCAGAATTCTATAATCAGGCGAAATCAACTGAATAGAATGTAAGCATGGCAATCACACAAGTCAGAAAATCATCAATTACTATGTCGAACCGATAACATAAGTATCAGAAATACCAAACAGAAGTACAAACATGGTAGTCACAAATAGCAAGTAGGATTACTAAATGAAAATCATAGCCCACAAAACAACTGAATGAAGTATAACATGATAAATAGATAAATCAAATGATTACATACTAGCATGGCAACCAGACAAATCAAATAGTCACATAATAGCATGGTACGCGGATAATCAGATATTAGCATGATGACAGATAAATCAGGTAACCACATACTAACATAATAGACAGAGAAATCATGTAATCATATACCAGCATGGTAAACAAATGGATCAAATAATCATAGAATAGCATAGTCAATACTTGATTCCAATAATCATAAAATAACACGGTAAATGGATGAAGTGGTAATTTGAAGTATAAGCTTGGCAGCCAACCGAAATATAGTGAAAGCATAGTAAATCAAATGAACTTAAGACTTAGTATAATAACCAAATGAACTGAAGCATGAGTCCGATAGTCAAACGAATCACATAAGAATACTGAGCGAATAGTAGTCAATTGAATGACTGAATAGGCATAGCAAACGAATGAACAAGAATGTCAGATAGTCACATAGACACAAAATCAAAATGTTGCCACGAGCACCTAATACTAAAGGAGATACTCCAATAGCAAAATCTGACAAATCACATATAATAACCCATATATGCCAAATCATATCAAATCCGTCAAATCATGTCAATGTGTACATGGGTAGCTAGCCCAAATGTACCAAACTATGAGGGGGTGTATTGCACACACGCACCACATAACCAAAACTGAACTGAGTACCTAGGATGCATCCATACGCTCCCTGCAAAACAAATCAAACATACATATGCCAGTTCGAGACTGTACATACATATTCATAATGGCCAAGTGCACACATATCATAATCATATCAAAAGGGAACGCCGAAGACTAATCACATTGCCTTAGATAATGTCATGCCATTGGTGCATCAATGACATGGCCATGGTACCTCCATGGCTAGTTAGCTCGGGCAACTAAATAAAACGAATCATATCATATCAAACTGATCATATAACGGAATCATATCAAATCAAGGATCTCAAACAGATATCGTATCAAACGAACAACAAATCGAATATCAAATCAAATGATCATACCAAAACAAATCATATCAAATGGATCATATCAAATCAAAGCAAGGAGAATATGAATCGAATATCAAATATGGACAAGAGTCATGAGAGGAAAGAAGTGTCATTACTGAAATGACGGAATATTTGTACCTCAAAGTGCGTGCATGAGATCTGTCCAGAAAGTATGGTTTAAGTATGGTTTAAAAATTCATATTTCCAGACCTGTCCAGAAAGTGTTCAGGAAGTATACCCCAAAAGTTTACGTTTATTAGACCTGCTTAAACACCTTGGAAAAATTCCCAAAAATTCCAGAAATTCATTTATATCTTAAATATCAATCCTGTAAAAGGAGAACTCAAAATTCCCTTTGGTTTGAAAATGAAAAATCAAAAACTCCACCTGAATTTCAGACTCGTTTTCTCAGCTTTGACACTTGATCCCATAAAATTCAAAAATACGACTTAAACAACTCCAAATTCGTTCAAACCAATTTGTAAACTTAACCAATACATAAAATAAGTTTTTCCAACAAAAACCCAGATTTTAACCTTTGTGAAACTCAAGTCACAATGCTCCCAAATTCGTCTTCCAAAATAATCCCATGTCAAAACCCTTCTAAAGTCATCATATAACATGCTTAGTTATACCGACACACACGGGACCTTTATATTTCACCAACACTGATTCAACCATTACTTTAACATATATACCGATTCATTATGACATCATACAAACTCATAACAACCCTAACCCTGATCTCGATACTATTAAACCAAACAATCTAGGGTTCCATGTTTATATGCCTAGGGTTTCCCTTCCTTTTACACCCCGTTAATGTGCATTTAAGACTGATATTAGGGCTTGTTTATGTTGAGTTATAAGTCAGCAAAATGCTGGAAAAATAGACCTCAAACAGACCACAAAAGAATCCATACACACGACACGAAACAATTTATATAGGCGTATATGTTTATGATTTCATGTGGTAATTATTAACGAGGAAAACAAGGTATATTAAACATGATTTCAGAAGGTTTCTTATCATGATTATATTCTGAATTACACACGCATTATGTCGTATAGAAAAGCATGAAAAGAGACAATAAGGAACCTGTTGTGTCGACTACAAACAAATCGGATGGAATCAAGAACTAGGGCTCGCATAAACCCCAACGTGTACCCACTGTCACCACCTGCTGCTGCTGCCAACGTCCCCTGATGCTGTCCAACGTGCCCAATGAGTCGTTCTTTGGTTTTTGTTGCCGCTCTTCTTCTTTTTTAATTACAGGTTTCAAGATTTAGGGTTTTAGGGAAAAGGAAGTATGGAAGGTGGAATACGGTTTTAAAAAATATAAGGGGATATGGGGAAGTGATTTTGTGCCGAGATTTATGGAGTCAAGGGAGACTATTTCTAAAATTTAAAACACAATGAATCTAGACATTATATGTGTATACAAGTAGTGTACAAAATAAATTCAAAATGGTCTAGGGAATGTATATTTAGGCATGTATACTCATATGTATTATAATAAATGTAGATTTTTATTTAACTTAGTGTGGACGTATGGTCCGGACTGGGCCAGGAATGGGTCAGGCCCGGCAGATGCGGCCCACTCTACGCCTAAACCCTAATCCATGTCCTATATATACATGACAGGCTATCTCTAACCCTAACTAACTTATGTGATGCTACATCGCATACTAACTTGACCGTCGGAGGTGGACCCCGGGGCTACGGCCTCGGGTCCACTCCTAACGGGTTCTCTTTGTTGACAGGTCTACTAGGGCTCGAGAAGACGACTAACGGCCAAGGAGAGTCGTTGAATCTAGTCCGCGCCAGATTATGCATCAACAAGTTGGCGCCATCCGTGGGACCACGAATAAACTTTGTTTCGTGTTCTCATATTACCGAAAAGCAGAAATCAATTTCTAAATTGGTAACACTTTATTAAATTTATTAAATTGGACGCATCTGGATCAATGATTTAATATCACTTTAGATGCGTACAACTTTATTACGTTAGTTGCGTACAAGTTTTATGCATCAAGTCTAGGATGGTATTTTATCTTTTGCATCAAGTTTTATGCGTACAATTTGATATTTATGGCATAAATAATAATGATAATTATTATAAAATAAGTAAATATCATTGTTTTGATATACGTCATCCGCAATTGACACTAATTCTTTACATAAGATACAAGAAAAGAAAAGTCCGCATGATCGGACCTATTTTATCTTTTAGTCCGCATGATCGGACCTAAGAAAATATCCGCACGATCGGAGTTATTTTATTTTTTAGCCGCGAATTAATTCGCGCAGATACTGTTTTTACGGTTGGTACGCCTGTTCGCGCTCGAACAACGCAATCGCGATAAATCTACCCGCGTTAGGCCGTGCGTTCAGACATCTTCGCAGAGCACGCGTACGCGCGAACACCACGATGCTAGTCAATCGCCATGATGCGCATTGGACCAAAAGCCGTGGTATAAACATCTGCGATCATCCACAAACGTTCGAGTCTATGCGGTTACGATAAATCCATCTGCGTCTATTAGTCGCGGTCACGGTACATCCATCTGAGTTTTTATTTTATACATTAAAAAAAACAAAATTAATTATTTCGTCGGTACGCATCCCATGACGGGTGCGCACTGCCATTTTTCTTATGTGCTAAATATTATTTATGCTATGCGCAATATATTACTCATGCTATGTGCTGTCTATTGTTTCAATTAATTAGGTTTTATATGCTGCGATTCGCGGCATATACTTTTAATCTTTGCATTCAGTGTTTTTCGCAGATTAAATAAGTTTAATGCTCCTACACGAGTAGCACCATCAAACTTGGGGGGGCTACTAGGGTATATACTACCACTGTTTCCGTACGCATCGCGCAGGTATATTTGGAAGCAGAACGCAAGCTCGGTACAAAGACGGATTTAAATATTCGCACGCATCTTTACCGCAGGGGAGACGTCCTCTGTTGGTTGTAAAGACGGATGTAATGCGCGCAGAAGCACGCGTCTTTCGCACCTCTTGGTCGCCACGGCTTCGCACTTAGGCGCAGAAGCACGTCTTCTGTCGCACCTCTTTGTCGCGCACAGCGCGCACTTATGCGCAGAAGCACGTCTTCTGTCGCACCTCTTTGTCGTGCACAGGGCGCACTTATGCGCAGAAGCACGTCTTCTGTCGCACCATGCTGCGTCGCTCGCTATGGTACAAAGGGTACGTCCTTACCCAGGATGCAGCATACGGGATTCACTTTCACCTACGCAACCATCAGAACTTAAGTCTAACATAACATAGCCATGCGCTATCTCATACTAGACTTGGGGGGCTTGTGGACGTATGGTCCGGACTGGGCCAGGAATGGGTCAGGCCCGGCAGATGCGGCCCACTCTACGCCTAAACCCTAATCCATGTCCTATATATACATGACAGGTTATCTCTAACCCTAACTAACTTATGTGATGCTACATCGCATACTAACTTGACCGTCGGAGGTGGACCCCGGGGCTACGGCCTCGGGTCCACTCCTAACGGGTTCTCTTTGTTAACAGGTCTACTAGGGCTCGAGAAGACGACTAACGGCCAAGGAGAGTCGTTGAATCTAGTCCGCGCCAAATTATGCATCAACACTTAGGTTAAAATTAAATATAAACATCATATTATATATTTACTATAGATTTTATAAGTCAAATAATGTAGTCTTTGATAATTCCCGTTCAAATTCTTAATTTATCTCGCGTTCTATAATTTCCGATTTTTTTTGTTGTGACATTTATAAGGTTCAAATATAGGACGAAAAAATTTGGAGACGGAAAACTCAGGTTATTACAATTCTTCCCCTCTAAAAAGAAATTGCGTCCTCGATATTGATGTCGCAAAAGTTAGACGAAGAGGTTCTTCCAAAATATTTCCAATGAACGGAAGTGTTTGTTTCTCATGACTCGATTCAGACAAACTCGGATAGTCCCAGGCTCTCCAATAGAACACAACTATAACAAATCTGATCCAACGGATACAAAATAAACATGAAACAGATGATAGTCGTAATCTAACAAAGAGGTACATGAACATCAGATGAATATGGAACAAATACGGAAGTGATGCCAGACGGTAAGGAACTTGTTAATACAAATAAGCCGTAAAAACGTTTATTTATATTTTACGATCTTCTAATGTTTTGTCGATAACAAACATAAAATCGTTTTAACGAAACAAATAAAATACGTAAACTGTTTGAGCCAATAGTTTTCTAACACACTTACGTTTTCACATAAAACACTAAAACAAGTATAAGTGATTTTATGATATACATATGTACAACAACTAGTGTTTACATATTGGGCTAACACATACTTAACTAAGTATATACTAAAATGGGTAAAAACAAGTATATACTAAGATGGGTAAAAAACTAACAAATGGTATTGACCCATAACCCATGGTTTTGTCCAAACCACTTAACTAGGTTCATTGTATTCTAGAGATACATTGTATCTAGAAAGAAACCCATGGATCAACCCATAACCCATGATGTTGATCCCAGTTGAGCAAACGATCTAATATAGAAACTGACTTAAACAAAGACTTATTAAGTATCACGCGGAATTTAATACTTAATCTTAAGAAGAAGAACAATAAACATTCAACACCTCAATATTATTATTAATACGAATACTCTAATCAGTATTAGGGTTTTACAACCTTGAAGTGTATCGACCTTAGATATAAAACATACGTATATCTAATCTAACCTAGGACCTCCTTTTATAGGCTAAGGAGTCCTTTACATAATACAATACGTAACCTACAAGATAAATATCTTTTCCGTATTTATCTAATACAGAATACTAAACCGACTATACAATACTAGCAGTGGTTACATTACATTATCTGTGGTTATACAATACTACTAGCCGCGGTTTGTCTTCAGCAGTGGATACATTCCTCTGTCCGTGGTTTCATCAACACTGTCCGTGGTTCCAACACTTAGAATAATTCTTGATCCAAGGAACCAAAAACCCAACAATCCTCCCCTAAACTTGATACATTCAAACAGAATTCTCAAGTTTCCTTTAGACTCAAAACATCTAAATCGGAGGATGTAGCCAAACACTTACTAGATTTGAGAATTTTCTCATACTTCAGCAACAAATTGTAAGCTTGACCATCATAGGGCATCAACATCTTGATAATACCAGGCTTCATCATCTGAGTAATAACTTATGGATACTTATTCAGTTGAGGATAATCACCTTCTACAAGCATATGAATAACTTCTCCAGAAATAGTTGACACATGAACTCCACAAGTTTGATATAGAAACCAGCTTGTAACTTGTCCATTGCAGAGTCCTTTCCATTCAGGTTCATCATGAGTAGGCTCAAACAGTATCTTCAAATGATGATAAACCATTTTCTCATAATAATCATCTGGTTGCACATCACCAAACTTATTCCTATAAAGCTCCCAAAGATTCAGCAAATCATCTCTATCAAAATACTGAAGCATTTGTGAAAATTTATTATACTCAGAAACTTCATTATTGAGTCTTTGAATTTTCCAACATCCTTCACTCCCTTTAAGCTCATACTCATAAAAGATAATTTGATTACCATTTTCATTCACTTTCAGTCTTTTAGAACCAGATGCATCCTGAATCTCAGATTTCCTCTTTTGACTACTTTGAATCCACTCTTCTTTTTTTTCAGAATTCATTGGACAGAAACTATCATTATTAATCCTCATACACATCAAATAAAGCTCATGAGTTCTGTCAAATGAACATTTATTAAGATTATCAGGAATATGTATGCCTGAATTCTTAATAATCTTCATCAGTACATTCCTCATCTGTGCAATTGTAGGAGGTTTCTTTCTTATAACTTGCTATCTTTCTTTACTGATCCTCCTTGCCCATTCACCCAAGAGTCTAGCTCTTTCCTCATCATCTAACAATGCCCATTCTTGTGGAGTATACTCATCATGTATTTGATTAGAAGCTTGAAGATAATTTTGTGATTCATACCATTTAGCTAACCATTTCTGACTAGCCTCCTCCTCTTCTTGCTTTTGTTTCATTGCAGCTTCTTCCTCTGCAGCTTGTATACTTCTTGAAAACTCATTATCATAAGCAATATGTTCTTCTCTACTTTTAAACTTCAACTCTGTTTCTGCAATTCCTTTACCTTTTTCAACATCTGGTTTAGCCACCTTCTTCTTCAAAGGCTCACCAATAACCAAACTTTTACCTTTGGGTTTGTTTGCAGTAGATTTAAGAGATGAAACAGGTGCAATGATGGGTTTAGGGTTAGATGAGGTTTTGCTTAGATTAATCAGTGTACTTGCAGCTTCTTTCTCAACTTCTTTTGATTAATCAGTGTACTTGCAGTTTTACTAGTAACAATTGTGGAAGTAGTTATGATAGCAGTGGGTACAATTGACATGTCTTAAACTGCAGTAGTGGTTTCAAAAGTACTAGCCGTGGTTGCAGACACACTATCAGTGGTTATGTCCTGCATCACTTCATCTTCTACCACAGTCTTCAAACTTTCAAGAACAGCTTCATTCCCATCTTTATCAAATACTACAAATTGTGCTGCTTGATCTCCACTATCCACATTAGTCTCTATATGCTCATCACTAGCCTCCCCTGAAGTCATGCCTTCACTCCTCCCCTGTTTGGGTACATTCTCCATATTCACAGCTGGAGAGGATGCCACCTTCTTTTTCATCTTTCTTAAAGACCTCAAAACAGCAACCCCAGGTCTTCTTACTTTCTCCAAAATAAGCATCCTATGCTTCAGCCTCCGAATTTCTTTTCCCTGAAACACAGCCAACTCTTGAAGACTTGAGATTGTATCATCCATTTTAGCACATTTAGCCATCAATTCATTAAAAAGTTCAAGAATATCCTCCCCACTTCGACCTGTGTGAACTGGTCCGAGAGGTGGTTCATTGGAAAAGTCATCATGTACCATAGTAGGATCCGTCAATTCATGTTCATGTTCCAATCTATCCTCATCACTTCGAGCTGTGTTAACTGCTCCAAGAGGTGAATCCTTGGATATAGTAAACATAGCATCAGACCTTGCCTGAACATCTATGCACCCTATATGAGCCAGTTGGCTAGGGATTCCTCCACCTGTGTTAAGTTCCAAGGAACTCTCCACATTAGGAGTTGCCAAAGGTTGGGTCTTAATGATGTTTCCACTAGCCTGACCAGCATCTAAGCATGAATCAGTAGTGGAAGCCCTTCCAATCATGTCACCTCCACCACCTGTGACAGCCTCATGAGCAACACCAGTAGCACTAGCCTGAGGTAGCTTAGTGCCCTTCTGTCTCCTATTTCATACAATTGGTTTAATAGTGGTTTGAGTTTGGCTAGTAGTAGATTGAGTTTCACTAACAGTGGTTGCATGTGTACTATCAGTGGGTTGAGGTGTACTAGTAGTGGGTTCAGATACTATGGGTTGTTCCTCAAAACCTTCATCAAACTCAGGAAGAACAGGCAAAGTGATCATATGTGGGAACAAAGGAACATCTCTGATTTGAACATTTGGCTTTTGATTCCTCAAATGGGCAAATACCTTAAGAAGCATATAATGTACTTCATATTCTCTAGAATGCTCAATAGGTTCTTCAATTTGACTCTCAACAATCAATTGCACAAACCTAGGATATAAATAATATTTACCCTTCTTCCTAATGTTCTGTACAAGTCCCTCATAAATCATCCTAGACAAATTAAACTTCCTCCCCTCAAAAAAACATATAATAGCTGTAGCAATCTTGGAAGGAAAGTCATCAAAACCAGTGGTCTTATTACTCATACACATCAACAAGGTGTGTATTAAAAACTTCCATTGAGTTGAAAACATACTCTTAAAATTTTTTACCTTATCACCCCTGTGTGTATAGCCTAACCTCTCTAAACCAACAAAAATCTCAGCATCTGAAAGATTAACAACACCATCAGCATCATCTAACTTCAAAACCCTTCTAATGATCTCCTCATCAACCAAAATTTCATTCTCATCTACAACAGAACTAAACACCTCTACTCCATCGACCTCCTCAAGCTTAGCATTCCCCCAAAACTGATGTATGTAGGCTTGAAGGATGGTTGGTGTGACAGTTAAGGCAAAGTGAATAGGACTGTGAATAAGGAAATCAATCATTTGATGAAAACCTTCAGATCTATTGTTTTTTATTAGATTAGCAACAAGATTATGTGTTTGAGAGTACTGATCCGGCATTGTGATTGATGATGGGTCTGATGTGGGATTTATGAATTATGCAAAGGAAAGTGATTAGGGTTAATATAGAGCGCCAAGTTGAAGTGATTTGAAGATCAAATAAATGATCCATCCGTGATTTGGGGAGATAAATATGCTTTCGCCAAAGTTACCAAACAGCCCCCGAAGTATCCAAAAATAAGCAGCATGCTATCAGTGGTTTGAAGACCACTATCCGTGGTTTGAAACATGTTAGCAGTGGATACAGTGTTTCACTCCAATCAGTTGACCAAAAGATATAGCAAGCAAATCTGTGTCAAAATTAGTGATATCACACAAAAATATGAAGGATTACACAATCTTTCCTTTTTCTTTTTTTTTCTTTTTTTTAATCACTAGAAGCTAAAAACATCATAAGCTCCAATGTACACAATCCTTCATACCTGCAAATCACAAACATAAACCAAACACAGAGAAGATGAGTGTCAGCAGTGGTTAGCAAAACATAGAAGTGGTTCCATAACACTAGCAGTGGTTAGCCAATGCTAAAGCTAAGTCAATATGGTCAACTTCCGGTATTAATTCTTAGTCAAAGTCAAACGACCTTATTAACTTCTCAACCACTGAAACCTTCCTCTCATTTACTCACTAATACCTTGACTCTGCTTATAAAAGAGTCTCACGCCCCAAATAACACACATACCAATTAATCCAAAACCCCAATTTCTCAAAAATCACAATCAACAACAATCATCATGTGGAATCAACCAGAAGTCATTGATCTAACATCCTCCTCCTCATCATCATCATCATCATCATCAAGTGATGATTCTAACCCATGGCCTCTGTACCTTCCTCCACAAGAACTACGACCTAGAAAGTCCCCATTTCTTCCATCATCTGAAGATGATAGTGTGGTTGATCCTAGTGAGTCATCAAGAGGATCAGATGATTCCACTGAGCGCCTAGAGCCAACCTTCAATAGATTGGTGAATGAGGAAGCAAATAAATCACAACCTTCACCATCTCAACCCCAACCAAGGCCACGTGCCAGAAATCCACCACTCCCAAAGAACAGAGAGGTGGTTCTTGGTCTTCCTGCACCAAGTTTTGGTGCTTCATCTCATATCGGTAAGGGAAAGGGTAAAAGGAAGATGGAGTGATGCTTTATGGTGGAACGAGTAGATGGGTCAACTGAAGACTTCTCATATCACAAACCCATATGCTTTATTCATCTTCATCATCTTCGTTTTCATCAATCCATCCTTTTCAGCTTCTTCGTCGTACTGGTCATGCTTAGTACCAGCTTTTGGAATAGATGATATGGGCTAGTGTAGGTGTAGGACATCTTGTATAGAACTGATCTTTTATTTGCACTTGAAGTTAATTGTAAGCTGTAAGCTGTAAACTTTTTCTTGAATGAATGAACAATTGAACTTCAGCACTTCTTTTGCATCAGTAGTTAGCTTTCTTTTGGCTGCAAAATAGTTAGTGGGAACAAAAAGCAACAAGCAGTGGTTTGAACATAACTATCAGTGGTTAGAAACAAGAATAGCAATACTAAGATCACATAATAACAGTCCAATACTTATACAAACTTTTACAAAACAAGTTGAGAATTAGAGATTAATCATACCAATACTAACAACAAGGTACTGAAACCTCCCCACATCAAAAGCTTTAGTGAGAAGATCAGCAACATTTAAATCAGTATGGATTTTTACCATTTGAATCAACCTTTTCTCATTACAATCTCTAATAAAATGATGCCTTATCTCAATATGTTTAGTTCTAGAATGTAAAACTGGATTTTTAATGATGCAAATTGTACTGTTATTATCAATGTAAATCTTAGTATGCATAAAGTTGTACCCAAAATCCAGCAATTGATTCTGAATCCAAAGAACTTGACCACAGCAACTAGCAGGAGCCACATATTCAGCAGGTTGTAGAATTTGCCACAATAGTTTGCTTTTTACACTGCCATGAAATTAGTCTGCTTCCCAAAAACTGACATCCTCCAGTTGTAGATTTCCTATCCAAACTTGCACCAGCATAATCACTATCTGTATAGGCCACCAAATCAAAAGGAGAATCCTTAGAATACCAAAGGCCCAGTTTAGGATGACCTTTAAGGTATCTAAATATTCTCTTAACAGCATTCATGTGTGTTGAATTGGGTGTGACTTGAAATCTTGCACACACATATACTGAGAACATTATATCTGGCCTAGATGCAGTGAGATACATCAAAGATCCAATCATGGACCTGTACAACTTTTGATCAACTTTGGGACTTCCATCATCTGGTAGCAGTGGTTTCTGAGTCTCCATAGGTGTACTAGCACTCTTCACATCTTGAAACCTAAACTTCTTCAAAACATCTGCTACATACTTGTCTTGACTAATGAAAATACCATCAGTCCTTTGTTGAACCTGCAGCCCCAAAAAGAAAGTGAGTTCTCCCATAGAACTCATCTGAAACTTATCATGCATAAGCTTCTCAAAATCCTTGCATAGCTCCTTATTGGTTGAGCCAAAGATGATGTCATCTACATAAACCTGAACCAATAAAATATCATCCTTGTGCTTCCTAATAAACAAAGTCTTATCAATCAACCCTCTTTTGAAGTCATTATCCATTAAATAAGTAGATAGGCACTCATACCATGCCCTAGGAGCTTGATGCAACCCATACAGAGCCTTCCTCACCCTGTAAACTTTGTCAGGATGATCAGGATCTTCAAAACCAGGAGGTTGACAAACATAAACCTCCTCATCAATTGTGCCATACAAAAAGGCACTTTTAACATCCATCTGATACACAACAAAAATCTTGAATGAAGCATAAGCTAAAAATAATCTAATAGCCTCAATTCTTGCAACTGGAGCAAATACTTCATCATAATCCAAGCCTTCAATTTGTGTGTATCCTTGAGCAACCAACCTTGACTTGTTTCTTACAACAATACCTCTTTCATCCCTCTTGTTTTTGAACACCCATTTTGTCCCAATTGCCCTCTTACCATTAGGAAGATCAACCAATGTCCAAACCTCTTGAAGTTTGAACTGAAGAAGCTCCTCTTGCATTGATTCTACCCATCCTTCTTCTGATAAAGCTTCTTCCACTCTCTTGGGCTCCTTTTGAGATAGAAAACATGCAAACAAGCAATTTTGCAGATCTTTATGACTATTTCTTTTGTGAAGTGATCTTGCAAAGAAACCTTGCTCAGGGAAGGTTTTGGTGTTCTGAACCTTGCTTCTTGTTTGAATAGGGGTGTTCAAATTTCCAAGTATTTGTTCTTTAGGATGAATCTTATGTATCCTTGTAGAGGTAACAGGACTTTCATGAATGACATGTTCCAAATTAGTAAAATCAGCATTGAAGAAATCATCCATGTCTTCATCATCAGTAGAAGTATCAATTTCTATCAAAGCAGGCATGGTAGGATCATGTGGATACTCCTCTTCACCAAATAATGGCTTTGCAGTTGGTCCAAAGAAAGTACTATCATCAGTATTTACAGCCGTGGTTTCACTTGTACTGGCAGTGGTAGAAGTTGGCTTAGCAGTGCTTTCATTATTTCTATCTGTGCTTTCATTTGGCTTAGCAGTGCTTTCAGAGTGCCTTTTCTTCTTTTCAATTTCTTCTACCGACACAGAGTTATCTTTCAACAACTCATCCTTATCTTGATGATGATCAACATTGCCTCCAGTATTCAATACATCATCATCAGTGGGACCTTGCTTATCAATGATGGGTGAGACAGAACTAGCTTTCCACTTTTCAAACAAATAGAACTCCTGTGGAGAATCAGCTTCCTAAGAACTTGTTTCTGCATCAGAATCCTTTTGTGTACCTGCATTAATATTAGTGGAAGTTCCTGCAATGATAGGCTCATAATTCATAGATTTGGTTAGCATATCAATGTTAAACAGCCAGTCTGGTCCTTTGGTCTCAACACTAGGAGTCTTTTCACTAAATTGAACATGTAAGTTCTCTTCAACAATTCTAGTCCTCCTATTGTATACTCTAAAGGCTTTACTATTAGAAGAATAGCCTAAAAAGTATCCATCGTCAACTTTTTCTTGAAACTTGACTAGGTAGTCTATGGTATTCAAGATAGTAACAGGACACCCAAAAGGTTTTAGGAATGCAATCATTGGCTTCCTATCATGTAACAGCTCATAAGGGGTCTTGTTATGAGGCTTTACTACCTTACTTCTATTCTGCACATAACATGCAGTGCCTACAGCTTCAGCCCAAAAGGTAGTAGGTAACTTAGATTCTGACAACATTGTGCTAGCAGCCTCAATTAGTGTCCTATTTTTCCTTTCAGCTACACCATTTTGTTGTGGTGTTCTAGCAAAACTAAACTGTCTTTCTATACCCTTAACTACACAGAACTGATTCATCACATCATTCTTAAACTCAGTTCAATTATCACATCTGATTACCTTGACCTTATGATTTACTAGATTTTCTATCTTAGTAATGAAACTCTTGAGGATCTCACTAGTCTCACTCTTAGCTGCCAAAAGTATACCCAAGAAAATCTACTATAATCATCAGTGATAACTAGGCAATACCGCTTATGGTTCAAACTTTTAACAAAGGTAGGTCCAAATAAGTCCATATGAAGCATAAACAGTGGTTGTGTGATGGTGTTGACAGTTTTGGTCTTACAAGTAGCTCTATGTTGTTTTCCTTTTTGACAAGCCACACACAGTTCTTTACACTCAAAAACCTTAGAAGGTAACCCTCTCACTAAGTTTCCTTTTACCAGTTTATTGATTGTTTTGTAATTGAGGTGACCTAGCCTTCTATGCCATAACTTAGACTCATCTACTGATGCTTTAGAAAACAAACAGGTTAAGGACCTATTAGGAATTACATCTTTAAGATCAAAACAATATATGTTTTCCTTCCTAGGTACTCTTAACTGTATATACTTCTCATCTGGCATCTTAAAATCAGGTGACAACACCACACACTCAGTTTCACCAAAAAGTACCCAGTTTTTCTTATCACACATTTGAGAAACATTGAATAAATTGTACTTAAGTCCCTGTACGGATAGACCTTTTCAAAGTCTAAATTCCTGTTCGATTATGCCTCTGCCAAGTATCTTTCCTCCCTTTGGATCATTACCAAATGCCACATATCCTCCATCAAAAGCTTCAAAATCTTCCAGGTTGCTCCCATCCCAAGTCATGTGCCCAGAGCAACCACTATCAAAAACTCCTTTATCTTTTAGCTCATCTTGTAGATTGCCCTGCACATGAAATTAAACAAATTAGTTCCTTTTGTGGACCCAAGCCAATACTGACTTGGGTCTTCCCTGTGCATCAACATAATCAAATTTGTTTAGGTCCATTGATGCACAGTTGACATGATGTAAAACCTTGGTCTTAGGCTTCCATTGCCAACTAGATGACGCCTTAACAGCATAAAAATGGTTTCCAACCACTGTGTCAGTTATCACCTTTGGAATTTTTAAAACTTCTTTTGTATTAGTGGTGATATTTTGCTTAGCAGTGGTTTGATTTTGCTTAGCCGTGTTTACACTTTGCTTAGCAGTGGTTGGAACCCATTTGGGTGCAGCAGTGACAATTGATTTTGTATTCCCATTCCTCATTAACACTGCTCTTGGAATCATGTTTCTGTTAGAATGAGGGTTTGTTTTCTTTGAAAAGTTTTGGTGATTTACCCTCCTCCATTGATTCCAAACTTGTGGTCTGTTTTTATAACAGTTTCTTTGTAAGTGCTCAAAACTACCACATGCAAAACAAGCCTTTTTAACACATTGAAACTCATCTCCTAACCTATTTGAAATTAGTCCATTGAAGTTTCTCTGGTTTCCCCTAGGTATGTATCTTTTCATCTGTTCCCTAGGTACTTCCTTGTACTCTACTACTTTCTTAGCAATTTGAGCTCCAAATCTAGGCACAAGGTTGGCTTGATTAGAATCAACTTTCTTAACAGGTTCTATCCTCTCAGGCTGTGTTGATTCAGATCTATCTTCCTCAAAATCTGATTCCCAATCTTCAATGATGGGAGCATCAGATGACTTATCAGAACCTATCTTAGGTGATGCATTGCTAGTTTCACCTACAGGTTTATTGAAACTAAATTCACTGCTAAATGACAGTTCTTTAGTAGGTGGTGCATGTTTCATAAGAGATGGTGGAGGCATATTATTGTAACCAAGACCAGTACCATCCTGAAATAATTTTTGACCTATTGGCTTATTTACTAGATCAGAAGCATACTGTGTTTTAGCAACCCTAACAACATGTTTTTCTTTTTCTTTTAGGGCTTCTACCTTTACACTTTCTGCCTTTTCTAGTTTCTCTTTAAGCATCTTAATCTCTCTATCCTTAAGATCAATTTCTCCACCTAGTATATTTATTTTATCAACATACTCAAACTCACATTTAATACAATAATTAAGCTTTTCTTCAACACTTTCTAGACCAACTCTATAACCTAAGTTATCTAGAGACAGTCTTTCTACTTCTTTCCTTAAACTCTCAGTGATAGCTTTTGAGATTCTAAGTTATCTTGACATGATTTAAAAGAACAAGTAGAAGTTTTTGAATCATTAGATACCTCGAATCTGAACGAAGATGAAGCATAGGCCATAAGAGCAAAGTTATGCTCTTTTGAAGCTTCACTAGCAAGAAAAGCTGCATTGGGTCCTTCTTCAATTTCATCACTCCAGTCATAATCACCAATACCATCTTGAGCCACCAATGTTGAAGAAGGAGCAGGCTCTTCAGTAGTCTTCTTGATGCCTTCAATCCTCTTAGGTGCTCTACGTTCCCTAGCAAAGTGCCCCTTCTTTTTGTAGTTAAAGCACTTTATCTTGCTTTTATCAAATCCAGCTCTCCTTTGACCATTATACTTGACCTGTCTTCCAGTTCTCCTCAGAAACTTCCTTGCTTGAAGAGTCAACATTGCCATTTGCCATTGAAGATTAATCTCTTCAAGATCATCAGGATCAATTTGATCTAGGTCTTGATTCAAAACAGTCACACTGGTAGTTAAATCAGCCAGAAAAGCACAAATTGCACCATCACTGACATTCTCACTAACAGTGGTATTGTTTGCAATAGTCATGGTTATTCCATAGGCAACAGTGGATACATCTTGTGAACTTTTGTGAGTAGTGGAAACAAAAGCAATGTTTTGGCTAGTTGAAGATGCACCAGCAATGTTGTTCTCAGACTCATATACCTTCAAGTTGTTGTAGAGATTGTCCAGATTCATCTTTTCAAAGTCATCCTTGTTCCTCCACACAACAGTATGCATAGCCCAGTCAGGTGATAAACTTCTGATGAACTTAAGATTAATATCTTCTTGAGCAACTTTGTAGTCCATTGACTTCAATTGGCTAATGAGCTTTTGAAGTCTGTTATAGGTGCCATCAAGTTTTTCTCCACTCAGAGCAGTGAAGTTTTCAAGTTGATGCTTGAGCATATTTTTCCTTGATTTCTTGGTAGCTTCATTACCAGCAAACCTTGTTTCAATAGCATCCATGAGCTCCTTAGCAGACTCATATTGTTCAACGTCCAAAGCATATTCATTAGGTATTCCCATAGAGAGAATACTATGAGCTTTAATCTTCATCTTTCTCTTAGCCTTGTCGATCTCACTAACAATGGATATATCTTTGCCATCCTCGCCCTTCTTAGGAAGAGTATCACCTTTTTCCAAAACATCCCAGAGAGCATAATCAATCATGCGAATGTATTGCCTTATTCGCATTCTCCAGATTTGGTACTCTCCATGCTTAAGCATAGGCACCTTGGAAGCAGTAACCATGTGTGTTTCGTCAGAGATCTTAACAGAATGTAACAAAGCTTAAACAGAACGTAACAAAGCTTCTTCTTGGTTTCAGTTTCTAGATCACAAGCTCTGATACCACTTGTTGATCCCAGTTGAGCAAACGATCTAATATAGAAACTGACTTAAACAAAGACTTATTAAGTATCACGCGGAATTTAATACTTAATCTTAAGAAGAAGAACAATAAACATTCAACACCTCAATATTATTATTAATACGAATACTCTAATCAGTATTAGGGTTTTAAAACCTTGAAGTGTATCGACCTTAGATATAAAACATACGTATATCTAATCTAACCTAGGACCTCCTTTTATAGGCTAAGGAGTCCTTTACATAATACAATAAGTAACCTACAAGATAAATATCTTTTCCATATTTATCTAATACAGAATACTAAACCGACTATACAATACTAGCAGTGGTTACATTACATTATCCGTGGTTACACAATACTACTAGCCGCGGTTTGTCTTCAGCAGTGGATACATTCCTCTGTCCGTGGTTTCATCAACACTGTCCGTGGTTCCAACACTTAGAATAATTCTTGATCCAAGGAACCAAAAACCCAACACATGACCCATGACCCATAACCAAAAATACACATGGGCAAAGAGGAGCGTCCCACGGATCCCTAGCTTTACGCTAGTCGGATCCCTTGTGGGAGGGATCCAGGGGATCCGGGGAACAGTGAACTTTCTCCTCTATAAATAGTGAGCCATTTCTTCCTTTTGGCTCACCACTTTTACACATACTTTCTCCAAGTATTGTACTTCTATAACCACTGATCCTAAGGGATCTTTCTATGTAGTTTGTCTTTTGTTTTTGTGTGATTCTCTAGGTTCCTCTTAAAGGCGAGATCACCACTTCTTGAAGTCGAGCAACCTCAAGTCCATGAGTTGCCATGCTTCGTCATCATCAAGACAACTGAGGTTCTCTTGTTGATAGTTCTTTCTTCCTCCGCAGATATTGTGTTGAAGGCATTAGTGAAGGATGCCGAAAGAGTCAAGACGAAAGCATTAGTGAAAGGTGCTTAACGTCTATGTCAAAAGCATTGGTGAAGAATGCTAAAGGTGTCAAGTCAAAGGCATTAGTGAAGGATGCCTAGGAATCAAATCAAGTGGCATTAGGGAAGAATGCCTAAGTCGTATAATCGATGAGGTGCATCGTTATACATATAAGCATTTGTTTATTTCCAAGGATGGTGATATCCTTGATAGTGTTGTAACAAGGAGTGGATCTCCTTGAAGATTAGGTGTTGTGTTGTGATGGGTAGTAGTTCCTCCATAGTAATGGAACTAGGTACTTAGCCTAGTATCTGATAAAGGGTAGGCGACGTTGTGATAGGATTAGTTCTCCTTGGTGTGAAAGAACTCGGTGGTTAGCCTAGCATCGTATAAAGGGTAGGCGACGTTGTGTTAGGTGTGGTTTGCCTTGGTGTGAAAGAACTTGGTATTTAGCTTTGTACCGGAAAAAGGTTTAAGCGACGTTGTGAAGGCTTCTCCGCCATAAGGAGATTGGTGTAGTGTTTACGAACTCTCGAGTAGGTGACTCGGGGAGTAGAGTAGGGCAAGGAAGGTGTCCTTGTAGCCGAACCACTATAAATACTTATGTCGTGGTGATGTGCTTCTTACTCCTTATCTTTCATTACACGTGTATATATCTATCTATCAACGTCCAACATAAACAACCAAATAGATTGACATAAGTCGATCTAAATATTTAAAAGGAAGTTTTAAATTGGTAAAACTATTCAACCCCGCTTCTAGTTTTCCACAATTGGCATCAGAGCTTCGTTACCAAGTTTCTTAGAGTATGTGGTACTTTAAAAAACTTGATACGATCCGTGTATGTTTGAAAACTACAAAGAAGGATTTTTTTTGTCATGTTTTAAAAATCATTATAATGTTTATTGTTGGACAATGATAGAATGTTCTAACATTTTCCTTGTTAAGTATTATCCTTACTTGGATTTGGGGTTACCAAGAAGATCATGAAGAATTTATCTAAATATTTCTTTTCGCAAAGAGAATGTTTAGTATTGTCTTTCTCACAACATGAATCTGGAGATTCCAAGAAGATCACAAAACATTTCATCTAAATACTTCTTTTCTTAAAAAGAATATTTAGCAAAGGTATGATCGCTAATAATTTACTTTCAATTTTATTATTGTTAAAATCTTAGTTGCATGATTTATTAGTAATTACTTAAGTAGTTATCTATATTAAAGTCATCATCAAGAATAGTATTCTTCGACTAATTTGTATAGACTACACTACGAACTAGTAATAATGATATCTTGGTTATTCGATAGCCTCAATCATTATTCATCATAAAGGGCTTATTGACACTTCATCTATGTCAATAAATATCCATGTGAAACTTCTTATATTATGATAAAATGGGATTTTATTATAATGTTTGAAAAACTTCCCAAGAATTATGACTAATTCTTAAAAAGGGAACCACGTCTAATAGGAATAGTATTAAATCTTCTAAATCTCAAATCCCAAGTTTTAGAGCCTTAATATCAAAACATTAGGCGTTTTAGAACTCCCAAACCAAAGTTATCAAGGAATGTTTGAGCTGATTTTTGCTGTCATGCCGGATCCCTGTGTTTACATTAGCCGGATCCCAAATGAGAGGGATCTGTGGGATCCGTGCAACAGAAGACAGTATAAGTTAAAGAATGATCACTGTGGATGTTCCACAATTATACTCACCTCAAAGACTCAAGAACAATAACTCAGCTACTGTTCAAAGGAGCAATTTGATCATTTCTCTCAAGCTTAACAATCACTTGTGTAAGTATAATCTTCACTACATTGTTAATTTAATTCCTTGATTTCTAGGATTACAATTTCTTCATCTTTAAGAGTTGGGTTCAAATGGGTTTATCATAATTTGTCATCACATTGTTTTCTAAGATAATCTAAATCAAAGAATTAACATTGTTAATACAAATTAAACACGTTTCTTGAATTCAACAAAGATGATGAGAGCAAAATTGTGATCAAACCCTCTAGGTTACTATTCACAATTAACACCACATTGTGGTTGTATTGTTTAGGAGCAATCATGCCAAGCAACAAGCAACAAGATTACCAAGACACCGCCCACTACATACCCATGTACCATAGGAAAGATGGACTAAGTCCGGACGATAGGAAAGCCTTTAAGATGCTTGAAAAGAGACTCTTTCACGAAGGTAGAGTTGTTGATCCATCATTTCTTGCAAATATCGACATAAGAGAAGTTTTTGGAACTATTGGGTTTTATTGTTTATTGGATATAAACGAGCAAATTTTCCCGGTCTTTGTGCTTGAGTTCTACAAGACAATGGGGATAATTAGAAATGATGATGGGTCCATCTCAATTGAATTCACCATAAATGGACATGAGTACACTCTTTCGCTTGAGGAGTTTGGAAGAATAATAGGGGTTCCATATGATGGTGTTTGCATGTATTCTAATGAGTGGTCGTTGGAGGAGATACACTCTATGGTTGATCATCACAAAATTTATCACACGATAATCCCGGAAGCAACCACGGTGAGGGACACCGTGTTTATGTCAAGAGCATCCCCATCAAGGGTTACTAGGAAGTCGAAAGTGATCTATAGGGATCCTTTCCAAATGGAGCTCTCAGAGATGTACGGGTTGTATAGGAAATGGGAAGATGTGATAAGGGAGAATGTGGTGTGCCTAGTAGGAAACAAGGACCACCCCAACGCATGTCTAAGCTTCATGATCTATTGCCTAGTGACCGAGACTCGCTTTAACATTGCCTACTACATGATCAAGAGAATGGCAAGTGTAAGAAGCATGGACAAGATGGTGCTCCCGTATGCAATGCTCCTAACCCGTCTTGCTAAATTCATCTTTGCATTAGATCCTTCTCCACAAACCTATGACCATAGCTTTTGCAACAAGGTTATGGTATCATTGACCGAGGGAAGAACCACGAGGTTTATGGTAGATGGCAAAAGGCCTCACCCACCCACGGATTCCTTAGAAGAAAAGGAGAGGCAAAGAGAAGGTGAATGAAGTTGCAACCCACTCGGAAATACCGAACTCGACCCCTTGGAGTATATCAACCAATTGCCGGACGTTCCTGGTGCATCACCCGAATGGCAACAAACCAAGGGAATCTTCAAGTGCTTTGCCAACTTCTTGAAGAAAAAGAGGTAGAAATGGTATGATAAAGAATGGATGACGGGTGAAGACGGGATGGGGAGGAGAAATGAGGTAAGGTCATAGGACCTAAATTTGTGATAAACAATTTCAAACAATGGGTTGTATCACTTAAACAATTCTTATGTTAGATAGTTTAGTATGTAGATATTGTCATATCTTGGCACTAAACAATCTTGACTTAGGAACTTGTAGAATGAGATTTTACAACTCCTTGAAAAACATTCAAGTGGTCGTTGTCACTCATTTTCGGAAATGTTAGGTCTCCTTACTTTACTATGCCTTATATTTGTTGAGTTCTTGAATTTAGTCCCTATAGAAACAACTAGGAGAAGCATTTACTAAAAAGTGCAAAGTTGCACATTTGCTGAAAGCCTTCTGATCTGCAGTAGGCGGATCCCAGCATTTGAACTAGCCGGATCCCTCCTAGAAGGGAACCGCGGGATCCGTGACCACTGATGAGCAATACAGACTTGCTTGCATCAAAATAGCCTACTAGATCACCTCACACTAGTCAAACATAAGATACTAGAGCCAACTAAGTCTTCCTCAAATAGTCAAAAGCCCCACACTCATCCATGGCTTACCTAGGATATATTTCGAAGTGTTTTTTATTTATCAACTCATCAAAACTCACAATAATTCTGCTCCAATGCTCACACATTATTTATCACATCTAATAGCACTTAGTTAGGTATATCCATCAATTTTAGCAAGTTGATCTTAATCACCTTTTGACTCAAAATTAGGCTCAAAACTAGTTTTTCATTTCCTCTTTATTTTTAAACATTTTAGTAAATTTTTCTTAAGACATCATCTGACTTCTAGGACTAATTACCACCATTTCTCCATATCAAATTAAATGGTATCCTTGTCAAACACATAGTTAGACTACATTAAGTCAATTTTCCTACCCAAAACCATCATTAAGCATCCTCACTTCTTATGGTTAAGCATTTAAGATACCCATCAGCTAAAGACTTCAAAATTAAGTCTAAAACTCGAAATCCATAGATAATAAACCTTACAAAAGCATAATCATCTTACCTAGAACCTGCCTGACACCCGGATCCCTGGTCTATAACCAGACGGATCCCTGCTGAGAGGGATTCGCGGGATCCGTAACTGCAAAAAGCCTAAATCAGCTTCCATATTCAATTTTAAGTCACCTTTTGGTTATCTAACCACTTTTAGCCTTCATTTATTATCCTCCTAGAGCTGATCAATATCCTATGTGCATGCTTAATCCTCTTAATGGTCAAGAATTTAATTTCCTAATTCAAATTATCCTTTATAAACCAAACAACCTTAGGGTTAAGGCACCACTCTCACTTACCTCTCAAAAATCAGCAACTAGAAGTTTATATTAACATCATCATCACTATGACTAAGGCTCTTAGCAACAACTCTTCAAACATAGGATCATCCAAAAGAAATGGTCAAATGATCTATGAAATCTCATCCATCGAAACATCTCCCATTAGAGATAATAATGCTAGAATCCCACCTCATCAAACTCATCCAACAAGTGCTAAGAGAACCGCAAGGATTAGCATCAAACCTTTTGGACTAGAAAAAGGATCATCTAGTTCAAAACCAAACATGGCTAGTTCTAGCAAGCCATCCAAACCCTCATTCCTTGAGCATGGACTACACTCCTTGAATGATCCTCTTCCTCACCCAAACATCTACTCATTGAATCATTCACCACCAAGAGCCACTCACTCACCAACCTTTTCATTGAATAAGGAACCACCGACAACACCAACTAGTCCATCATGGGAGACAAGGAACAACATTGATCATATGGAAGAATTTCCATTACCACCCTCATTTTTAGAACCTCATCCCACTTCTCAAAATGAAGACCCACAATCACACATAGAGCCTCCTCAAAATATCCATTTCCCTCCAGTTCCAAACCAAGACAATAATTGTCCAAATTGTCTAATCACTCAAGGACTTCTTCAAGAAGCACAAAATGAGATACATTTTATGTTTAATCATCTTCTTGCAAAGTTGGATCAAATCAGCAAGTCCACTCATCCCTGGACTCAAGCATATTGTCGCGTTTTAAGTCTAGTAACTAGTTAGTATTAGTAGTATTTGTATGGCTAGTTCATTCACTTAGTTTTAGAGATTTGCTTGATTATCTCTTGTTTTTATTGAATGAATATCTATATGCCATGATTGTTTTGTGCTTGCTAAATCATATATTTCACCTCTTTATTAGCATTGTTTGACATATCTTCATTGCTGAAGAATCTATCACCAGACAGCCAGATCCCTAAGAATGGCCTAGACGGATCCCTCCACAAAGGGAACCGTGGGATCCGTGGTCCAGAAGCACATATTACTACTAACTTGAGTCTTATTTGCAGGAAATTATGCACTATACTCTTGTTTTCTAACATTTATTTTGTAGAATTTCAAAATACACATGAAGATTGTGACACCATAAAGCTAGGGGGAGCTTTGTGTCAAACCATACATTGCAAATCCATTTGAAACTTGATTACTCTTCATGACACCCCATTTCAAAATTGCAATCTTCAAGGGGGAGCATTTTTCGTCACAAGGACGAACAAATTGCAAACATAATTGAAATACTTTAGCTCACTTATTTGTATGTACTTGACGCCCTCATAAAGGGATGGACTCGTCAAGGGGGAGTTAAGACGAGAACCATTCTCGTCACTTACTCACTTTACATCTTGTCTTTTTACATATTTTTCTTAAAACTTTGTGTTAGTTTCTTTTCGACGCTCTTTTTGTTTCGACAAAAAGGGGGAGAAGAGAGTAAAAACTCCAATTCAAACTTTTACGAATTTTAGTTTTCCTTAAAATAATTTTATGTTTTGTCATCAACAAAAAGGGGGAGATTGTTAATACAAATAAGCCGTAAAAACGTTTATTTATATTTTACGATCTTCTAATGTTTTGTCGATAACAAACGTAAAATCATTTTAACGAAACAAATAAAATACGTAAACTGTTTGAGCCAATAGTTTTCTAACACACTTACGTTTTCACATAAAACACTAAAACAAGTATAAGTGATTTTATGATATACATATGTACAACAACTAGTGTTTACATATTGGGCTAACACATACTTAACTAAGTATATAATAAAATGGGTAAAAACAAGTATATACTAAGATGGGTAAAAACTAACAAATGGTATTGACCCATAACCCATGGTTTTGTCCAAACCACTTAACTAGGTTCATTGTATTCTAGAGATACATTGTATCTAGAAAGAAACCCATGGATCAACCCATAACCCATAACCAAAAATACCCATGGGCAAAGAGGAGCGTCCCACGGATCCCTAGCTTTACGCTAGCCAGATCCCTTGTGTGAGGGATCCGTGGGATCCGGGGAACAGTGAACTTTCTCCTCTATAAATAGTGAGCCATTTCTTCCTTTTGGCTCACCACTTTTAGACATACTTTCTCCAAGTATTGTACTTCTCTAACCACTGATCCTAAGGGATCTTTCTATGTATTTTATCTTTTGTTTTTGTGTGATTCTCAAGGTTTCTATTAAAGGCGAGATCACCACTTCTTGAAGTCGAGCAAGCTCAAGTCCATGAGTTGCCATGCTTCGTCATCATCAAGACAACTGAGGTTCTCATGTTGATAGTTCTTTCTTCCTCCGCAGATATTGTGTTGAAGGCATTAGTGAAGGATGCCGAAAGAGTCAAGACGAAAGCATTAGTGAAAGGTGCTTAACGTCTATGTCAAAAGCATTGGTGAAGAATGCTAAAGGTGTCAAGTCAAAGGCATTAGTGAAGGATGCCTAGGAATCAAATCAAGTGGCATTAGGGAAGAATGCCTAGGTCGTATAATCGATGAGGTACATCGTTATACATATAAGCATTTGTTTATTTCCAAGGATGGTGATATCCTTGATGGTGTTGTAACAAGGAGTGGATCTCCTTGAAGATTAGGTGTTGTGTTGTGATGGGTAGTAGTTCCTCCATAGTAATGGAACTAGGTACTTAGCCTAGTACCTGATAAAGGGTAGGCGACGTTGTGATAGGATTAGTTCTCCTTGGTGTGAAAGAACTCGGTGGTTAGCCTAGCACCGTATAAAGGGTAGGCGACGTTGTGTTAGGTGTGGTTCGCCTTGGTGTGAAAGAACTCGGTATTTAGCTTTGTACCGGAAAAAGGTGTAAGTGACGTTGTGAAGGCTTCTCCGCCATAAGGAGATTGGTGTAGTGTTTACGAACTCTCGAGTAGGTGACTCGGGGAGTGGAGTAGGGCAAGGAAGGTGTCCTTGTAGCCGAACCACTATAAATACTTGTGTCGTGGTGATGTGCTTCTTACTCCTTATCTTTCATTACACGTTTATATATCTATCTATCAACGTCCAACATAAACAACCAAATAGATTGACATAAGTCAATCTAAATATTTAAAAGGAAGTTTTAAATTGGTAAAACTATTCAACCCCCCCCCCCTTCTAGTTTTCCACATAAATTCACGAATCCAATCAGCTTCTGAACGAACAAAGGAACTTGCTAAATGTTAGAGAAGCACATATCGAATTATCAAACATATTAAGAGTTTCATTAAGGAATGGGTAACATATTCGTACTGACGTTCAATTGAGCACATATCGGAATATCAAAACGTATTAGAATGTGAAACTGAATGGGTATGATACCCGTACAATCGAGAATAACGTAAAAGCCGACACACATATATAATTCCAATTCATCAAACTTACTAAATTCAGGCACTTCTCAAGACATCGTATGATCCCAATAAGTTCAAGTCACATGATCTCGGTATTATCACATTGATCAGGCATCATAATATTTGCATCATATGAACATGTCCTTATTGCCATCATATTCTATTCTGAGTCGTGACTAATAATATACTAATGCCAAATCAAATCAGATTCACATATAGGTGACAAGCATATCATCAAACCAAACTCCAGAAAAAAATTCAGAAGACTAAACGAAAACTTACCAATCCACGGGAAGAAGGAAGGTGGCCGTTTTACTTGAGAAGATTCCTCATGACTCATTTCTAACAATCCAAAACAATCTCTGGCGCACAAACAGTGCCAAAATATCACAAATCTGATCTTGCTGATACGAATCACATAAACAAAATAGATGATAATCGAAATCTCTCAAAGAGATATGAGATATGATAGAAAGCTGAAATATTACCAAAAATGCCAAATCATAAAACTTCACAATTCAAACTGAGTTCTGAACAACTCAAAGAAAAGTAATATCAATCAAAATCACATAACAAAATATCAAACTGTCTAAAAAAGCGTGACAAACAAATGAGAGGGACGACGAATCGCGGTAGTTCTATCTTCCACCATTCTCAAGATAATCATGGGCTAGATGCCCCACAAAACACACTGAGCGGATGAAATCTTCTCAGCATCTCTTCTCTTATACGACGTCCTAGTAGTTCTGCTGAACTGCTGACCATCTATACGCCCAAACTCCTGGTAGTAGTTTATCCGTCTATCTGCAATACGCCGATCATAGTTCTTCTGCTCGTACTCCTGCTGTGTGCCCGTTTGTTGAATTTTTACCTCCATCTTTGCCCCTCTTGTTTTTCTGTCCAGCTCTCTCCTGCAGCATCTTGATGTTTTCTACAGCTTCGCAATACTTCAACGATCTTCTCGACACGAGCAATCCTGTCTTCAACTTAACTGAAGTGGCAGCTGTACTAAACGGATGTGGCTTCTTCACGAACCTCTCTATCTCAGCAACTATTGTAGCAACTCTGGATCCGAATCACCATCTTCGATTCTACGAGTAGTCACCATCAAAATGATCGACAAACTAATCCGTGAAGACAAATAGACAAAATCAAATGTGGGAGGATGAAGATCAAATCAGCGAAGACAAACAGATATCGAAATCAAATTTGAACGAAAAGGTCCAACCAAACGAAATAGGTCAAAACAAACGGAAGCCTAATGTCTACCCAAATTTCACAGGTCATAGCCTAATCTGTAAGGGTCTCAAAACCTAGGCTCGGATACCATAATTGTAACACCCCAATCCGACAAGGGTCCGAATGTCACATTATGGAGTCATATCAGAACATACTAATAAAAATGCAAGCGAAAGTCTTATTTAATAAAATACCAAGTCATAATAACGAATGACTTACAAAGGAGAAATACATAATCCAATATGTCTAAAAGATACGAGATATCAAAACAAATACTCTTACAAAAGAATCCAAAGTAATAAGGGAAACTAGGGTTGGTTCACTCAAATGCCCCTACTCTCAGCCCATCAAAGCCCAGCATCCCACTTGGTACCTGCCGCATGGAAAAGAAATGCGGCTAAGCTTAAAAAGCCCAGTGAGCAGATATAACAAAACAAAAGCTAAACATAATCAAAATACAAAACGAAACAAAGGAGACTGATAACAAAGTCGTAACGAACGAGCACAATGAGTCTATGAGTCAATGAGGAACCTACAGAACACAATATTAATAGATATCCAGAAGGAACAGAAATCAAAGAAGACCAAAGTAAAGCAAAGCAGCGAATCATTTAACAAATATAAGCTTATATAAATAACCAAACCTACAAGTGTCGAAACATAATCAAATAGGAGTTGATGAAAAGTATCATAATCAAAACAAGCAACCAAAAAGTGTATAAGCATATCAGTCAGCGGATCAACTAGACATGAATATGGCAAACAAACGAATCAGATAATCAGATCTACATAAGCTAAGCAGAATTCTATAATCAAGCGAAATCAAATGAATAGAATGTAAGCATGGCAATCACACAAGTCAGAAAATCATCAATTACTATGTCGAACTGATAACATAAGCATCAAAAATACCAAACAGAAGTACAAACATGGTAATCAAATAGCAGGTATGATTACTAAATGAAAATCATAGCCCACGAAATAACTGAATGAAGTATAACATGATAAACAGATAAATCAAATGATTACATACTAGCATGGCAACCAGACAAATCAAATAGTCACATAATAGCATGGTACGCGGATAATCAGATATTAGCATAATGACAGATGAATCAGGTAACCACATACTAACATAATAGACAGAGATATCATGTAATCATATACAAGCATGGTAAGCATATGGATAAATTATCATATAATAGCATAGACAATACTTGAATACAATAATCATATAATAACTCGGTAAACGGATGAAGTGGTATTCTGAAGTATAAGCTTGGCAGCCAACCGAAATAGAGTGAAAGCATAGTAAATCAAATGAACTTAAGACTGAGTATAATAACAAAATGACCTGAAGCATGAGTCCGATAGTCAAACGAATCGCATAAGAATACTGTAACGCCCCGACCCGACAAGGGTAAAGGAATCACAAATAATGGTGTCATATCAAAGCAAACATAAATATCCAAAAGAAGTCTTAACATAAATGCGGAATAATTCAAGTCAACATGACTTCAATATATAGGTCCCAGCGGAAAATAAACTCCAACAAAATATCTGAAATAATGAAGTCTTAAATGGCATCATAAGATCAAAGCTAAATATCTCTAAGGTAAGTCCACTCATGCACTCATCCCAAAGCAAAACCCAGCTCCAAATGCTTAGATACCTGCCGCGGAAGAAAAGAAATGCGGCCGAGCTTCAAAAGCTCAGTGAACAGATATAAAAGCAAAGCAAATACTGAAACGATTTGAATACAAAATATAATGAACGAAAGATAGCAAAACCATAATCATTTTCAGAGTATAAATCAGAATTATCGAATAAAGTTTATAGTTAACTACCACGAGCCCAGAAACAAATATCAGATCATAATCATATTCACATAAGGCAACATTTGTAGGGAGACCTACCAGAGTTATGAAGGACGTGCATGCACGCAGCATCAATCATCGGATAACGAGATAACATATAACAGATAACAGATAACGGATCTAGGATGCATCCATACGCCCCACCTGACAGATATTGGTCATATAACATAATTTGAGCTCATAACAAATAACAGATAAGGGGCGTGGCGAGAACATCACTCTCTTGCCCTAGAGTCATGTCGAGAGGTGCATCACGACACGGACATGGAACCCCATGACTAGTGAAATATTTGGCTCGGTGTCAAACTATCTTAGGTCAAATCAAAATGTCAAAACTGACACAGATCATACTTTATCATCAGGTTAATCATATTTTCAAAATCAGAGTTTTCATATCAACATAGTTCAGAATTAGATGTTTCATAATTCGAAATCGAGTTCAGATAAGCAACAGCTCAAACAAACGGAATAGGGTTCATAGCAAAGGCTTAGGAAACCTTAATATAAAAGCTAACGAAAAGAAAAAGTTATAAGGAACCTTTACTGAAAAGGTCAGAATATCTGTACCTTATTCCAAAGCGAATGACCAAAAAGCAAAAATACGGAAAGCAAAGGATTACTCCTTCTTCACAGATCCTATACACATTAATGGTCGTACATGTTATTTATGATTCCATAATCGTCGAAATGATCTTTTAAATGTTTGGTGTTTATACTTAATGTATTCAGTGATCTTAATATTTTAGAGATTTATGATTAAATGAGACTTAAGTGTTTTATAACCAATATTGTAGATTAAGGTTCATTATGTCATTTATTAAAGTTTAGGGTTAAATGTGAAAATAGTTTATAAGTCATAAGTCACACATGAAATAACGAATTAAAATACCTAGCTTCAAACCTTAATCGACTCTCATTTATGTTCTAGGGTTTTCTCATTCTTTTAATATCATATTAATGCGCAATTACTTTACATATTACGTCATTTAATGACTCATTACTCTTGTTTATTTACTCAATACATTCATGACTTAACCATACGTTACTTATCCACATATTATACGTCAACTTTTATATCCATGCACGTTATGATTTCATGTGACTACACAAGTTACTTATCATCCGGATTAGACACATCGACACACACATGCACTATAGCTTCAAATAGACATGACCACGTACTATGCTTACACATCAACAAGTTCACTTGACTCACAACACACGCGCATGTATACGGTTCACAATTCACTTAGGTTTGGTTCACACATCACTTAGGTTCTAGGTTTTACATGATCTTTACTTATTAAACACACATTCAAAACCCTCACATGGTTCGACTTGTATGTAGGGTTCGGCCTCCATGTTTTTACGCAAACCCTATCTCTTCTACGTATCTTACTTATTCACGTTTGCATGTTTTACCTTGTCCGATTCATGATCTATATGTGGTTCGGTTACATATATAGCTTCGACATGCCTATGATCCGATTCACAAAACACATTCAATACATGTTCTCAATTATTTATAAGGTCCTATTTGTTTACATGTGGTTCGATTTCTTTTATCTTGACATACTTAATAACCGGTTCAACCAATACGTATTACATAACATGCTCTTTAATATTTATAAGATTCAAGTCATTATGTTGTTTTTTTGTTTCATACGGCTCGACCAAAAGAAAAAGAAACACAAGCTCGGCTAAACAAAACAAGATACGATATATATATTAATGTAAGGTGTATTAAAGGAAGACAATAGAACACGTTATACCTTAGCTCGTTGGAACAAAACTCTCGACACCAAGGGTGTTAGGCTTCGGCCGAATGAAAAAGAAAAAGGAAAAGGCAAAACTAGGGTTTCCAAATTGTGTTAATGTGTTGTATTTATAGTTAGCATCAATTGGTTCTAGGGCTTGGGATGGGCTTCGGCTTACGTCCAACCGAACAAACAAACACACGGCCCAAGGGTTCTCTTGGACTCTCGGCTGGCAAAAGAAAACGAGCCCAGCATGGTTCACCATTAAACGAAAACAAGGCCCAAACGAATGGCCCAACTATTTCGCGAGACGTTTAACTTTCGTCGTACAAAGTTGATCACGTACACATATTCGTTAAGTTTTAGTTATAGATAAGTTAGGTTTTTAATTTCCTTAAATGAATATAAATATCTTTTACATATTTTATAAATTTCTATTCCAAGGGTATTTTAGTCTTTATTCATGTTTTAGATTTTCAGGTTTTACAACTCTTCCCCTCTAAAAGAAGAATTTTCGTCCTCGAAAATTGAAATGAAACGAAACGAAAACGAAATGAGAACATACCAAACTATTCAAAGAAATGAGGATAACTAGCTCGCATCGACTCCTCGGTTTCCCAAGTAGCCTCACGCTCCGGGTGATTTTTCCAAAGAATCTTAACGAACGGAATGACTTTGTTTCTCATGACTCTTTCTTGCCTATCTAAAATAGCTTCCGGTTCTTCAGATAAAGACATATCTGAATTTGATCAAACGGATAAGAAGCAACGTGTAACGGATGATAGTTGTATCCCCTTAGGAGAGATACATGGAAGACATCATGAACATGCGATAACTCAGGCGGAAGTGCTAACCGATACGAAACTTCTCCTATACGCTCTAGAATTTCAAACGGACCGATGAATCGAGGACTGAGCTTGCCCTTGATTCCAAAACGTTTCACACCTCTAAACGGCGAAACTTTCAAAAATACACGATCTCCAACCCGAAATTCTAAATCACGACGATGCTTGTCAGCATAACTTTTCTGACGAGACCTAGCCTCCTTCAACTTTTCTCTAGCAACACCTACTTTCTCATTACTGATCTCAATCATTTCGGACCTTCAATTAAGCGTTCACCTACTTCATCCCAACAAGTAGGTGCTCTACATTTTCTCCCATAAAGAAGTTCAAACGGTGCTGCCTTAATACTAGCATGCCAAGCGTTGTTGTATGCAAACTCTACTAAACACAAATATTCATCCCAGTTAGTCCATTCTAAAGCACAAGCCCTTAGCATGTCCTCTAAGGTCTGAATAGTCCTCTCTGACTGACCATCCGTTTGAGGATGAAATGCTGTACTGAAATTAAGTCGAGTACCCCAAGCTTTTTGCAAACCTTTCCAGAAATGAGCAGATTTGGTTAGTCGATCAACAACTACCCAAATCACATCATGCTTCTTCCGAGTAAGAGGTAGCCCAGTCACAAAATCCATAGATATCTTATCCCACTTCAATGTCGGAATATCCAATGGTCAATAACAGTCCACTAGCCCTTTGGTGTTCAATCTTAACCTGCTGACAAATCATACACTTCGATACAAACGTCGCCACATCTTGCTTCATGCCATTCCACCAAAAGTATTGCTTCAAATCCCTATACATCTTGGTAGAACCAGGATGGATAGTGAAAGGAGAACTATGAGCTTCAATCATAACTTTCTCGCGAAGTACCGGATCATTAGGAACACAAAGCCTATCTTCATACCATACAATTCCGTCATTATCAACCTTAAACTCCGTGCGCTTACCTTCTTCAACATTTTGCGCCACGGCCCACAGCTCACCATCATCTTTCTGAGCTTCTTTAATTTGCAGGATAAGGTTCGACTCCACCTTCATACTAGCCCAGTATCCATCAAAACCTCAACGCACAACTCAACATCCAAACGCTCTAAGTCACGAAGAATCCTAGGTTCAATCTCTATACTTGCAAGAATGCACGATTTCGGCTAAGTGCGTCAGCAACTACATTAGCCTTACCGGGATGGTACTGAATGTTGGTGTCATAATCCTTAAGGAGTTCTAACCATCTTCTTTGTATCATGTTAAGCTCCTTCCGAGTGAAAATATACTTGAGACTCTTATGGTCGGTGAAAATATCACACGTCTCTCCATACAAGTAATGTCTCCGGATCTTCAACGCGAACACCACTGCAGCTAACTCAAGGTCATGAGTTGGGTAATTCTCCTCATAAGGTTTTAGCTGCCTTGAAGCATAAGCTATTACCTTTCCATGTTGCATCAAAACACGGCCCAATCCTTTCTTAGATGCATCACTGTAAATTTGAAATCCTCCAAAACCAGATGGAAGAGTCAAAATAGGAGCGGGCACCAATCTCCGTTTCAACTCCTCAAAAATCTCTTCTCGTTCATCCGTCCATACAAACTTTTCTCCTTTTCTCATCAGTTGGGTTAAGGGCAAAGCTAAACGAGAGAAACCTTCAACAAAACGTCTGTAGTAACCAGCAAGTCCTAGAAAACTCCTAACCTCAGTCATTGTCGTAGGTCTTGGCCATTTAGTGATAACCTCAACTTTAGACGGATCCATGGTGATACCATCAGCAGATACGATATGACCAAGGAAAGCGACTTGTTTTAACCAGAACTCACACTTCGAAAATTTGGCGTACAACTTCTTCTTCCTCAGAATCTCCAAAACTATTCGAAGATGTTGTTCATGCTCTTCTTCAGACTTGGAGTAAACCAAAATGTCGTCGATGAAAACGATAACAAACTTATCGAGGAACTCATGGAAAACACGATTCATTAAGTCCATAAATACCGCAGGCGCATTTGTCAAACCAAAAGGCATAACGAGGAATTCATAATGACCATATCTGGTACGAAACGCGGTCTTAGGAACATCTTGCTCCCTCACACGTAGCTAGTGATAACCAGATCTCAGATCAATCTTAGAAAAGAACTTTGCTCCTTGCAGTTGATCAAACAAATCATCAATACGTGGCAGAGGATAACGGTTTCGAATGGTAATACGGTTGAGTTCACAGTAGTCGATACATAGACGCATGCTTCCATCCTTCTTCTTCACAAACAAAACAGGTGCACCCCATGGAGAAACACTGGGTCGAATAAATCCATTTTCTATCATCTCTTGCAGTTGCTCCTTCAATTCCTTCAGTTCTACAGGTGCCATACGATACGGAGCCTTCGAAATCGGTTCAGCACTAGGAATTAACTCAATGCTAAACTCAACTTCTCTAGCTGGGGGAAGACCAGGAAGTTCATCGGAAAAACGTCGGTGAATTCACAAACAACGAGAAGGTTTTCAATGTTAGGACTCTTCAAAGATGTGTCCTTAACAGACGCCAGAAAACCTTGGCACCCATGAGCAATCATGGTCCGTGCCTTCATAGCGGAAATGAGCTTAACAGATTTGAGGGGTTGAGAACCATAATAAACAAATTCAGGATGTTTTACGTCTCCAAAGATCACAGTTCTAGCATAGCAGTCGATGGAAGCTCTATGATAAGCCAACCAATCCATGCCTAGAATGATATCAAAGTCGACCATATCGAGAGGATACAGATTTGCAGAGCGAACACGATCATCAAAATGAAGAGGGCACTTAACGTATTTATGATCAATGATCATGTGGTTTTTCATAGGCGTAGAAATTGATAAGTGGTTTGCTAATGGTTTGGGAGTCATATTAAGTTTCTTAGAAAATGTGACAGATATAATGGAGTGTGTGGCACCGGTATCAAATAAAGCGAAGACAGAATAATCATCAATGAAAAGAATGCCCGTAATGGTACCGAAGTGCGCTCGCCGATTCAGTAGTAGCATAAACGCGTCCATTAGTAGGTGGCGGCTTGATGTAGTTTCCGGGAATCACCGGGTTCTTCTTAGGGCAATCCTTGATCTTGTGAGTAGTGGAACCACAAGAGAAACATCCACCAGTGGCCTTGAAACACGGTCCCGGATGAGCCTTTCCACAAGTAGTACATAGAGGTGGGGGAGGCAAAACCTCACCGTCCTTTGTCGACCGAAGATCCGAAGCACGACCGATATGCTCCTCGAGCTGACCGATCCTTGTTGTAACGCGGTTATTGTTACCTTGATTCGACGATCATTTCCATTCTTGCGGCAGCTCGCTATCGACTCCTCGCCTCAGAGCGCCTAGAGTCAACATTCCTTCCCTGACCCACCTGATCATAACTCCTATCCACTTGACCCCTCGAATCATAACTCCTGCCAGAATTTCCCTTAAAATCATTACTTTGAGTCCTACCTTGAATCCGATCACCATCACGGTTACGTTTGTTGGAACCCGACACCTCATGAAAGATCTCAATGTTACGAGCTGCGTCATTGCAGGCCGACACATTCTCATACTCAATATTAAGCAGTCGGTCCAACACCCACTTCTTCAATCCCCACTTGAAGTGCTTAGCTTGGCGCCTACCATCTCCAGCAATCGTTCCCACAAAACTTACCAACCTCATAAACCTACCCATGTACTCATTAGAGTTCTCATGATCAAACGGTAAATCGCGATAATCCCTCTCATACCTTTGTTGCTCAGCATCGGGTAACGGTTATAGAAGATAGTCCAAACACGGCCAGTACAAGTAATAGCAAAAGCATCTCCTCCTCTCGCCTGTTTGAGTGCCTTCCACCAATTCAATGCATCACCCTCCAACTTAAATGCAGCCAAACGGGTCTTAAATTCATCTCCACAACCCAGTTCTTCAAACAGCTTCTCAATATGAGTGATCCAGTCCTCGGCCTCAGTGGGAGTAGCAGCAGTGCTAAAGGAAAGAGGCTTGAGCTTACCAAACGCTTCGAGCCAAGTGTGAATGCCGGACGGGTTGATTTCCTCCACCACTACCCGAAGCACCGGTCGATTACGAATGTTGTTGATCACCGTGTCATCATCTCGGTGTGGTAAGACCAGGGAAAAGAGTGTTGAGAGCATTGGCAATCGCAGCATCCAAGTTAGGAGCATCATCGTCTCCATCCACGTTACCGTTAGTACGAGTTCGAACCATCTAAACGATATTCAAACGATTAGAAAAATGAACAAAGGTGAGATCTGAAATGGAAGTGCAGAAGGAATCCTAAAGTCTACCCAATCCTCACAGGTCAAAGCCTAAGCTCTAAGGGTCTCAAACCTTAGGGTCCATATGTCACGAGTCGACTACAAGTCGTAAGCACGGGCTCGATACCATAAATTTTAACGCCCCGACCGACAAGGGTAAAGGAATCACAAATAATGGTGTCATATCAAAGCAAACATAAATATCCAAAAGAAGTCTTAACATAAATGCGGAATAATTCAAGTCAACATGACTTCAATATATAGGTCAGTAGGAAAATAAACTCCAACAAAATATCCGAAATAATGAAGTCTTAAATGGCATCATAAGATCAAAGCTAAATATCTCTAAGGTAAGTCCACTCATGCACTCATCCCAAAGCAAAACCCAGCTCCAAATGCTTAGATACCTGCCGCGGAAGAAAAAATCTGAGCTTCAAAAGCTCAGTGAACAGATATAAAAGCAAAGCAAATACGAAACGATTTCGAATACAAAATATAATGAACGAAAGATAGCAAAACCATAATCATTTTGAGTATAAATCGAATTATCGAATAAAGTTTATAGTTAACTACCACGAGCCCAGAAACAAATATCGGATCATAATCATATTCACATAAGGCAACATTTGTAGGGAGACCTACCGAGTTATGAAGGGCGTGCATGCACGCAGCATCAATCATCGGATAACAGATAACATATAACGATAACGATAACGATCTAGGATGCATCCATAAGCCCCATGACGGATATTGGTCATATAACATAATTTGAGCTCATAAGATAACGAGATAAGGGGCGTGGCGAACATCACTCTCTGCCCTAGAGTCATGTCGAGGTGCATCATCGACACGGACATGGAACCCCATGACTAGTGAAATATTTGGCTCGTGTGTCAAACTATCTTAGGTCAAATCGGAATGTCAAAAGACACGAATCATACTTTATCATCAGGTTAATCATATTTTCAAAATAAGAGTTTTCATATCAACATAGTTCAAAATCAGATGTTTCATAATTCGAAATCGAGTTCGATAAGCAACAGCTCAAACAAACGGAATGGGGTTCATAGCAAAGGCTTAGGAAACCTTAATATAAAAGCTAACGAAAAGAAAACGTTATAAGGAACCTTTCTGAAAAGGTCGAATATCTGTACCTTATTCCAAAGCGAATGACCAAAAAGCAAAATACGAAAAGCAAAGGATTACTCCTTCTTCACGATCCTATACACATTAACGGTCATTACATGTTATTTATGATTCCATAATCGTCGAAATGATCTTTTAAATGTTTGGTGTTCATACTTAATGTATTCATGATCTTAATATTTTAGAGATTTATGATTAAATGAGACTTAAGTGTTTTATAACCAATATTGTAGATTAAGGTTCATTATGTCATTTATTAAAGTTTAGGGTTAAATGTGAAAATAGTTTATAAGTCATAAGTCACACATGAAATAACGAATTAAAATACCTAGCTTCAAACCTTAATCGACTCTCATTTATGTTCTAGGGTTTTCTCATTCTTTTAATATCATATTAATGCGCAATTACTTTACATATTACGTCATTTAATGACTCATTACTCTTGTTTATTTACTCAATACATTCATGACTTAACCATACGTTACTTATCCACATATTATACGTCAACTTTTATATCCATGCACGTTATGATTTCATGTGACTACACAAGTTACTTATCATCCGGATTAGACACATCGACACACACATGCACTATAGCTTCGAATAGACATGACCACGTACTATGCTTACACATCAACAAGTTCACTTGACTCACAACACACGCGCATGTATACGGTTCACAATTCACTTAGGTTCGGTTCACACATCACTTAGGTTCTAGGTTTTACATGATCTTTACTTATTAAACACACATTCAAAACCCTCACATGGTTCGGCTTGTATGTAGGGTTCGGCCTCCATGTTTTTACGCAAACCCTATCTCTTCTACGTATCTTACTTATTCACGTTTGCATGTTTTACCTTGTCCGATTCATGATCTATATGTGGTTCGGTTACATATATAGCTTCGACATGCCTATGATCCGATTCACAAAACACATTCAATACATGTTCTCAATTATTTATAAGGTCCGATTTGTTTACATGTGGTTCGATTTCTTTTATCTTGACATACTTAATAACCGGTTCAACCAATACGTATTACATAACATGCTCTTTAATATTTATAAGATTCAAGTCATTATGTTGTTTTTTTGTTTCATACGGCTCGACCAAAAGAAAAAGAAACACAAGCTCGGCTAAACAAAACAAGATGCGATATATATATTAACGTAAAGTGTATTAAAGGAAGACAATAGAACACGTTATACCTTAGCTCGTTGGAACAAAACTCTAGACACCAAGGGTGTTAGGCTTGGCGAATGAAAAAGAAAAAGGAAGAGGCAAAACTAGGGTTTCCAAATTGTGTTAATGTGTTGTATTTATAGTTAGCATAAATTGGTTCTAGGGCTTGGGATGGGCTTCGGCTTAAGTCCAACCGAACAAACAAACACACGGCCCAAGGGTTCTCTTGGACTCTCGGCTGGCAAAAGAAAACGAGCCCAGCATGGTTCACCATTAAACGAAAACAAGGCCCAAACGAATGGCCCAACTATTTCGCGAGACGTTTAACTTTTGTCGTACAAAGTCGATCACGTACACATATTCGTTAAGTTTTAGTTATAGATAAGTTAGGTTTTAATTTCGTTAAATGAATATAAATATCTTTTACATATTTTATAAATTTCGATTCCAAGGGTATTTTAGTCTTTATTCATGTTTTAGATTTTCAGGTTTTACAAATACTGAGCGAATAGTAGTCAATTGAATGACTGAATATGCATAGCAAATGAATGAACAAGAATGTTAGATAATCACATAGACACAAAGTCAGAGTGTTGCCACGTGCACCTAATATTAAAGGAGATACTACAATAGCCAAATCTAACAAATCATATATCATAACCCATATCTGCCAAATCATATCAAATCCGTCAAATCATGTCAACGTATACATGGGTAGCTAGCCCAAATGTACCAAACTATGAGGGGGTGTATTGCACATACGCACCACATCACCAAAACTGAACTGAGTACCTAGGATGCATCCATACGCTCCCTGCAAAACAAATCAAATATACATATGCCAGTTCGAGACTGTACATACGTATTCATAATGGCCAAGTGCACACATATCATAATCATGTCAAAAGGGAACGTCGAGGACTAATCACACCGCCCCAGATAGTGTCATGCCATTGGTGCATCAATGACATGGCCATGGTACCTCCATGGCTAGTTAGCTCGGGCAACCAAATAAAATGAATCATATCATATCAAACTGATCATATAACGGAATCATATCAATGCAAGGATCTCAAACAGATATCATATCAAACGAATAACCAATAGAATATCAAATCAGATGATCATACCAAAACGAATCATATCAAATCAAAGCAAGGAGAATACGAATCAAATATCAAATATGAACAAGAGTCATGAGAGGAAAGAAGTGTCATTACTGACATGACGGGAAATCTGTACCTCAAAGTGTGTGCACAAGAGCAAAGCACACAAAGCCAATCACCTCTCCCTCTTCACAAGATCTACAGTAAATATACTCACATATCACCAACATATTCACTTTATTAGCTTCTCATACATTTATAAGTGTTTTACTTATTGATATCATCATTGTGTCTTTTATTTCCTTAACTTCACATCTGGACCAGTATATATGAATTATTTGACCCATCAGAAGTATTCAAAAAATTATAAGAAAATTCCTAGAGGTTCCCACATTAGTTAAGTAATTGCACAAATTTTTGCTGATTTTATCTCAGAGTCTAAGTATGGTTTAAAAATTCATATTTCCAGACCTGTCCAGAAAGTGTTCAGGAAGTATACCCCAAACGTTTACGTTAATTAGACCTGCTTAAACACCTTGGAAAAATTCCCAAAAATTCAAGAAATTCATTTATATCTTAAATATCAATCCTGTAAAAGGAGAGCTCAAAATTCCATTTGGTTTGAAAATGAAAAATCAATCACTCCAACTAAATTTCAGACTCGTTTTCTCAGCTTTGACACTTGATCCCATAAAATTCAAAAATACGACTTAAACAACTCCAAATTCGTTCAAACCAATTTGTAAACTTAACCAATACATAAAATAAGTTTTTCCAACAAAAACCCAGATTTTAACCTTTGTGAAACTCAAGTCACAATGCTCCCAAATTCATCTTCCAAAACAGTCCCATGTCAAAACCCGTCTAACGTCATCATATAACATGCTTACTTATACCGACACACACGGGACCTTTATATTTCACTAGAACTGATTCAACCATTACTTTAACATATATACCGATTCATTTTGACATCATAAAAACTCATAACAACCCTAACCCTGATCCCGATACTATTAAACCAAACAATCTAGGGTTCCATGTTTATACGCCTAGGGTTTCCCTTCCTTTTACGCCCCATTAATGTGCATTTAAAACGGATATTAGGGCTTGTTTATGTTGAGTTATAAGTCGGAAAAAGGCTGGAAAATGGGCCTCAAACAGACCACAAAAGAGTCCATACACACGACACGAAACAATTTATATAGGCGTATATGTTTATGATTTCATGTGGTAATTATTAACAAGGAAAACAAGGTATATTAAACATGATTTCAGAAGGTTTCTTAGCACGATTATATTCTGAATTACACATGCATTATGTCGTAATGAAAAGCATGAAAAGAGACAACAAGGAACCTGTTTTTCGACTACAAACAAATCGGATGGAATCAAGAACTAGGGCTCGTATAAACCCCAACGTGTACGCATTATCACCACATGTTGCTGCTGCCAACGTCCCCTGCTACTGTCCAACGTGCCCTAGGAGTCGTTCTTTGGTTTCTACTGCCGCTCTTTTTTTTATTACAGGTTTCATGATTTAGGGTTTTAGGGAAAAGGAAGTATGGAAGTTGAAAGACGGTTTTAAAAAATATAAGGGGATATGGGGAAGTGATTTTGTGCCGAGATTTGTGGAGTCAAGGGAGACTATTTCTAAAATTTAAAACACAGTGAATCTAGACATTATATGTGTATACAAGTAGTGTACAAAATAAATTCAAAATGGTCTAGGGAATGTATATTTAGGCATGTATACTCATATGTATTATAATAAATGTAGATTTTTATTTAACTTAGGTTAAAATTAAATATAAACATCATATTATATATTGACTGTATATTTTATAAGTCGAATAATGTAGTCTTTTATATTTCGCGTTCAAATTCTGAATTTTACCTCGCGTTCCATAATTTCCGATTTTTTTGTTGTTGTGCCGTTTTTAAGGTTCAAATATATGACAAAAAAAATTAGGAGACAGAAAACTCAGGTTATTACACCAATACTACGTGATCAGGTGTAGTACGGTTATGTATCTCCTATAATAACATGGATCAAGGTAAACCTTGATTACCTTGGGGCTACTAACTTAGGCGTTCACAAGCATACGCCTAGTATACACACACACACACACATACACTTTTTGGTGTTTACATCTTGACACACATTAAAACTAATAACCTGTATTTCTTTATATACTAGAGAATTAGGTTTACAAGGGATAAAGACTAAATCTTATTAAATATGTAAAATATCTTCTGTAATCTTCTACTAATATAAGAATTCTTCCTTTGTCGCTTTAGTCCCACAAGTTTCATTATTGTTTCATTGTTGCTTATTAGTTTTGTACTTATCAACTCAAAATACGAACCCAACAGATATGCAGTTGTAGTTTAACTTTTATTGGAGAATCTTGTATAATTTTGTTTTCAAGATACATGTTTATAGATACATTATGGATTATTAAACGAGTACCCGTGCATAGCAACAAGATTTTATAGCAGCAGATAGTTTTAGTGATAAAAAACGTTTATGGGTTATAAACGAAAAGTAGTAAAAGTTTGAGGATTTGGAGATTAAACATAATGTTTTGAAACCCATGTGGTTCAACCGGTTGAGCCGTTTCGGTCGAAAAACGGTCAATTTAAACCCGGGTCATCCAAACGGGTTAGGTCGAAAAAACATGTCAAATTAAACCGTGTCAACTCGCTAGGTAAAAAAAAGGGACAAATTAAACCATGTCGACATTTTACTTTTTAGACTTTTCACTTTTCACTTTGACCATTTTTGTTTTATAAATATATAGATAGATAATAGGATTATTCATTCATGTTCTTAATACTTATATTAAACACTTTTAATAATATCATAACTAATAATAAATTTATAATTATTGATTCTAACATTTATGGCATGAAACTAAACTTTTATATAATATAGAAGACTATAGATAGATTAGAGATATCATTACTAATTATAATTTTTTAGCTATTAATATTAATAATTATGACATGAAACTCATTTTCTTATACAATATAAGTATAGATATCATAACTAATCATAATTTTATAACTATTAATACTAACAATTATGACATGAAACTCATTTTTGTATAATATAGATAGATAGATAACATTTATGACATAAAACTAAATTTTAATATATTATAGATTAATACTAACTAGTATGACATGAAACTCATTTTTAATAAAATATAGAAGATAGATAGATAACATTTATGTTATGAAACTCAATTTTAATATATTATAGATAGATAGAGATATTATAGATATTATAACTAATCATAATTTTATAACTATTAATACTAACAATTATGTCATGAAACTCACTTTTTATATAATATAGATAGATAGCATTTATGACATGAAACTCAATTTTAATATATTATAGATTAATACTAACAATTATGACATGAAACTCATTTTTAATATAATATAGAAGATAGATAGATAACATTTATGACATGAAACTCAATTTTAATATAGTATGGTATAGATAGATAGACAGATTATTGATATCATAACTAATCATAATTTTATAACTATTAATACTAAAAATTATGACATGAAACTCATTACCCTATTATTCCATAGACGTGCGGACGACGCCGTTTTGGCAACTAGATAGATGAAACGACGTCGTTTTTGTCATTATGGTGTTGTTTTGTTGTTTTGGCAGTGTCGTTTTGTTTATGGACTAATGTAATTGGGCCATTGTAACAACTCGAAAAATTTCAAGTTAAATATTTATTTAAAACATAAACATTTTATCTCAAAATCGCGTACAATTTTAAAATTTTAATATAACCGTTAGGTTATCCCAAGCGTAACAAAAAACGACTCTAAATATTTTTATCACATTAGATTAATTTTTAGTTTACTTATAATCAATGTATGAAACTTTAAAATTTAATTTCAAATGTTACCAAAAAGACATTGTGTTTTACGAGTCTAAACTCACATTTTAAGCATTATTATTTATACGCAAACTTAAGCTATACATGCACTACATTTTCTAAGAAGTTTAAACGCTTTTAAATTTTTGGAAAAGTCAACATATTTCCCTCTTCCTTTGACCATAAAATCATCACTTGATTTTTAAACTAGACAATGTCAAACAACACAATATTTACACTATATAAACTAAGTTGTAAATATTTAAAACTACTTAGTCATTTTTTATTTATTTCCTAGTCATAAATACTTCTTACCTTAGTTCCGACATTTTCTATGAATCATATATGTTTATCTCACTCGAATTTCAGTTTTATGATTTAAATGCTAAACGTTAATAATCCCCGGGATCAAATTATAACACAATATCTACACTTAAAACACTAGACAAGGAAACACTTTAGTTTACTTATTTCCACCTCATTCCCCCCTCCTTAAGTTGGGCGTATAATATGGAGAATCACCAAGACATTATGTCTTGGTGATATATTACTACACACATGTCCTAATCCTAAGCCAAACTAGTCACTAAGTTACTAAAACATATGTTTTATCCTAACACAAGACTTAGTCCCTAAGCCTTATGAAATGTCTAAACAAAACCACCTCTGTATCTACATAAGTCATCCAAAAACTCACAAGACCACATGGTTGCCTTAGGTTCAATCTTACCCAAGATCAAGGCATATGTTTTACTTAGTTTGTAAGGAAAATGATTCGCAAGACACTTGGCCTGACTAAGTTCCATCTTGCACAAGATTAAGACACATATCCTTACTTAACTAACAAGAATGGATATTCATGCAATCTATCACCTCCTCATGAGGCTATATATGGCCTCCTTTGGGCTTCTCAGTTTGACGCCAACATAAAAAAACACAAACACATTTCATTTTGATCTTTACTTCAAGAATTGAAGCTACAAAGTGCTCTCCATATCTAGTTATTACAAACCTTGGTGATCACTCTTGATTTTAAATCTACTCAAGTAACCAAAGTCTCATTACAAGTCTTGCAAGAGCACAAGAGTATAGACGTCTTCTACAATTGTGGAGATTGCTCTAAATCCTAAGTCCTAGTCCTTGTTTATCCCTTCTTTAAAGCCAAAAGTTGTAAGACCTAGCTCACTCTCATAAATAACTCTATTTACTTGTTTCTCATTCATATTCTATGCTATATATGGTCATTATATTGATATCATGATCTACAAAGTCTTAAAAAACAAGTTTAAACTTATATGTTATCTTATGTAAAGTAAACAAGTAAAACTAGTGACTTTATGCTATGAACAAATCGACGAAACTAAGTACCTATGACCTTGGGAAAGTACATATAGTTAAAGTATAACTAACAAGCAAAATATAGCTATTTGAATCACCCAAAACGAACTCACAAGTCAAAATATACAACAAGTTAAAATCAAACCAAAAACCTTAAAAGTTGTTAGAAAGTAAGGTGTCCAAAAACTAAAAACGCGATTTTGACCACTTTAGATTCCGAATCATCAAAAGTGTAAAACATGAAAGTTGTCTATAATGGTATTTTACGTCTAAAATAGGGAGATCTTGGCCTTGAGACGCTCAAGGCGGGCCGGGAAGTAGGGCCTGTTTAGACCCAAAACATAAAGTTTTCCAAAAATCTTTTCTCAAACGACCTAGTTCCCGAACTTGCTAATTTACCAAACTTCACTACTAACCTATTATCATCATTTCCATAAAATAAATTCATACACTTGACCCTCGGAATAGTGTTTTCTCAAATGACGGGAATAATGATCGTTTTACCGTTTCTCCGCAACTTATAACCAAAAACCATGTTACACAAATTGTGACTTTTGTAAAGCGCTGAGAACTTACGAAACCATTTTGAGTTAATTACCATGACCAAAGTACTTTATAACTTTTTTTGAACATTGAAATCGACCAAAACTCATTAACGGAATATGACCAAACTCATTTTAAAAACCTTATAAGTATGTTAACACTTATGACACCGAATAAAAAAAGTAAAACATATAATTTACATACTAAGTACTACAAAACTAGGGAACTCCATGTGAGGGGCTTCTTCGGGATGAACGTACTGACGAGTTATTGGATTTACAAATTAAAGTGTTCTAGCTCCTCGTACGTTTATTACATGACCTATGGATTGTGATGGCATGAGCGGTAGTACGATGTATATTAACTAAAAACGTTTTCATAAGCTAAACCGTTTCTATAAACAACCTACACAAACTACCATGTACTACATCATAATCAATATAATGACGTATATAGAATTTTTAAAATATTTTGATGCAATATTTATTCCAGTCCATCTTACTTTATATTATTATTATCTTTGTTATTTTAATTTATTTTCCATTTAAGTTAAAATATCTTGTTCACTTAGATTATATTAGCATATACATATAAATTTTAGTAATATTTTTTTAATCGACAATTATACCACTATTTTTTCTTTTTTACTATTTTACACTTTGTTGGTATCCATTATTTTCTTGTATCATGATTACTTCTAATTGTCGCTATTTGTATACATACATTTTAGAGCTAACTACATTTTTTGTCCTTGTGGTTTGCCAGGTACATCGCTTTTAGTCAAATAGTTTCAAAAATCTCGGATCCAGTCCTAAAATGAAATACACGTTACAGGTTTGGTCCACTTTTTCGTTAACCGTTAGTTTGACTAACTTTGACTGTTAAACGTGAGGGCGTTAGCGTATTTTCATCTAGAATTTTTTAACTAAATGGATCCACACAAGCAACCCGCAAACAAAATACTCTTCCTCTCCCACTTTTCTTAAAGAATCCACTCTACATACTCTACCTACAATCTCTCTTTCTTTTCTCCAAAAATCACAAACAAATCAACCACCACCAACTTTCGATTGCCACCACCAACCATCGACCACCACCACGAACCGTCAGTTGCCGCCACCACTTATAGTTGGCCACCGCCTCCTCCATCAATATAACCATCAGCAATCCCCAAGTTTTAAATAAAATCCCCAAACTTAACAAAACAAAAAACCCTAACCATCTACCAACACTATACATTAACCCATAACAAATTCCTTCAATTTAAACAAAAACCGCAAAATTCTCAAATTTTTCAAAAATTAAACATCCCAAACACTAAAATCTCAACTCAAATAAAAAATTAACTTCATAAATGAGTAATTCACATTCTAACAACACAAAACTTTCAAGCAATTCCTCCGATTTAGTAGGAATAAAAATCCCTAATTTTTGAAAAAATTTAAAAGCCACCACTAATTACTATAAACCAGATATGGTGGGTGGCGTCGGTTATGTGGTGGTGAGAGTGAGGGGGAGAGGGTTGGTAGTGTTTGGTGTGGGGTTGAAGATTTTTGTGTGTGTGTGTGTGTTTTTATGATGAAAAAGTTGGAATTGTTTATGTTAGTGTTTGGCTAAGATTATTATTATTATTATTATTATTATTATTAGTTTATTACTATTTATTTATTTATTTTTTGTTATAATGTGGTACTGATGAGTATAATCCCAATATATGGGATGTGCAATATGTTTGAACATTTATGTTTGTGGTTAGATAATAAGATTAATAAATTAATAATATAAAAAGAAAAAAATGAAGAGAGATTATTTTTGTCATTTCACATTGTTCAACGAGGGTATCTTAGTCATTTCATATTACTTAACTAGTCAAATTAACGGTTAATAAAAAATTGGACCAAACCCGTAACACATGTTTCATTTTAGGACTGGATCTGAGATTATTCAAACTATTTGACTTAAAGTGAAACATCCGACAAACCTATAATATTTTTTTCAGGGCCTTATGTCGACAGAGTATTTCGGCCCAGGCCCACGAACATACAATCTAGATAGGTTTAAGCTAACATTTCGTGAACCCTAAAGATGCGAGTGTTAACAACTATGGCCGTTGGATCAATCTAATCATTTAATTTGAGATATCTCTTTACTATAAAAGGTTGATAAGGGCAAACACAATTTCACGAGTTAAAAAAATGAAAAACAAAACGGCGCCAAGAAGACACACAATTTTAGATCTTCGTTTCATTAAGAAGATATCAATTCCAAATAAAAACATCATGTTTTATTGCTATCATTGTTCATAGTATTTCGATAGTTAGTGTATTTAATATAATCCATATGAAACACATTTTCTTAAGAAACACTTTTTTTTCGTTAATAATCTTACATATGTTGTTTCCTTGTTCAGATGGAGTTCGGTTGCCCTCCGACCTCAATTGGAGAGAGAAAAAGCTTCAATTGAATCTCACTTTTGAGAATGAGATGTTGGCCTAACAATTGCATCTTTATACCGATTTAAACAATCTCAAAGACGGTAATCATTTCATTAATATTATTCTAGTTAATGCATAATGTGAAGTTATTAATGCGTTTGTTTCACTATTTTTGTAGGTTAAATTATTGATTTAGAAAAGGAAAAACAACGGTTGAGAGAATTACTCAACATGCAACAACAACGACCAGAAAACTAAGATGTCGGACTTACATGACAATATCTCTAGAGAATAGGGGTCTTATTTGATATGTGTTTTAATGTTATAAAATTTACAGATTTGCGAATTTGTATGTTATGCTACTTATGGAATTAGAAAAGGAATGACAACGGTTGAGAGAATTACACAACATGCAACAACAACGACCAAGCAACTGAGATGTTAGACTTAAATGAAGATATTTCTAGAGGATATAGATCTTATTTGAAATATGTTTTAATGTTATAAGATTTACAGATTTGAAAATTTGTTTTTTTTATGCTACTCTCTTTATCAATACGAGCCAACATGGCGCGTGCGATGCAAGAGTTTTCTTCAATAATATACCAGTTGCGTACTTTATTTTTATTCTATATATTATTTCAAATGCGACTATAAACCACAACCAGTTAAAAAAAAGATGATTAAGATGCACATAAAATAAAACAATTAAAAAATTAAAGAGGTTATAATAAAAAATTAACATTATCATTAACCTCTAAATGTGGTTTGGAGATCTTGTTCCATTAGTCTGATTATTTACGGGTAAAGATAAGGGAGAGGAACAAAACCAAAAACCAAAAAACCGAAAAAAATTGCCCTAAAAAAACTGAACCAATTCTAAAGTCAATAGTGCGGTTTTGGTTTTTAAAGAAACAGAATGTTTTGGTTCGGTTTTTGGTTTTATATGAAAACCCATGTAAAAAAAACCGAACCGCCCCACAATAATATTCATAAAACTAATAAAAAAAATACATATTAGTTTTAATACAAGTAATCACCAAAACCCAAAAACTAAGAGACACGTCTATTAGATATTCATAACAGATGTTTATTTAGCTAACACTACAATAAATTCGTAAAGTTAGTTTTCTTTATTCCATGTATGTACGAACATATCATCTTTATACACACGCGTGTTGTGGCGGCGGACACCATGTAATTAAAATTATAAATGAGTAATATTTTCTGCGCATATGTTTTTTCGTGACGAATGACTATAATATTATGTACTTAAGAGGTACTCAACCATTTATTCTTATTTCTTACAATTGTAAATATAACAACAGGAGTTTGCTAAAAAGAAAATGTGAAGATGAAAAAGATAATATGAACGATGATAGAGTCAAAATAAACCCCAATTCCTAACTAAATAGTGTAATACTTAAAATACTAAGGTAGTTAAAGGGCTATAATGCTTTTGTTAAAATATGTTATTGTAACGTAATAAAATACATGGTTGGTGTGTATCATGTGGAATAAAAGATAACAACATTAGTTAGCATCTTTCGTCATTTGTACCATGTGTTTTATTAGTTGTATTTTTCATGTATGAGTGTTTATTAGTTACATTAATTGTAGGTGTTGAATATATATATGGTTGCGCATAAAGTAATCGTGGCTTCAATATGTGTATTTGCTTAAAACTATATTAGGAAATCTAAAATAATTGTAGGAGAGGAGATGTAATCTCCATTTTATGTAGTGTAGATTTGCAGTTATAGTTTAACTTTTATTGGAGAATCTTGTATAATTTTATTTTCAAGATACATGTTTTTAGATACATTGTGGATTACTACACGAGTACATGTGCATAGCAACAAGATTTTATAGCAACATATAGTTTTAGTGATAAAAAAAAATTTATGGGTTATAACGAAAAATAGTAAAAGTTTGGGGATTTGGGGATTAAACATAATGTTTTGAAACCCAGGTTGTTCAACCGGTTGAACAGTTTCGGTCGAAAAATTTCCAATTTAAACCGGGTCATCTGATGAGTATTTAGACACTCATCAATCCCCCACACTAAGATATTGCTAGTCCCTAGCAATGATTTGAGAAAATTTAATGGATTTCATCTCTTTACCAAAAGCCATCACTTCTGGAGTAGCCAATTGTTTTGATTCAAGTAAGAACCTTGGTACAACGATAACCAAATGGTTTTGAGCAAATCATAAAGTCAGAACGGATTTGATTTGTCTTTACCGTAAGCGTTTATCTGGACTAGCCAACTCTTAGATAAATTATCATAATTATCTTTGGTGAGCTGATTACCAATTATGGTTTTTCCATTGCCTTTACCACAAGCCATAAACTTGTGGGCTAGCCAACTCTTCACTTTTTAGGATATGGTGAGTTGAATACCATACAATCTTGGGCAAATTGCAAGCCGTCAACGGTTTTGAGATATCTTTACCAAGAGCCGTTTGCTCCTGGATTAGCCAATCCTTTTGTTTATTAGACATGGCGGACTGATAACCATAAGTTGAGTAAGTGCAGAACACTTACTCCAAAAAACTTTTGGCCAAAAATGGGGAATTGGGTATAATTACATGATCAAATTCGTGAGAATTCTGGTGTATTTGCGTGTAGACACTGGAGAAAGAGAAGACGAAATATGGGTGAAAACCCATATGGTGTGTGCTATTGTTTTTGATTACCGAGTCGCTAGCTTGACTCGACCCCGCATTCAATGGTTCTTGGGGAAATAAGTGGAAGAGACAATCTCCATCGGACTTTCATTCAAGATGTTTGTATAAACATTGAATGTGTTGAAAGTTCCACTCCGATGAGATATAGATAGAACCGCTCAAAATGATAAATGAAAATCGGCCGATCAAAAATAGTGTCCTCATTCCCGAAGGAGAAAAGGGAACGAGAAGTCACACCATATGTGAAGAAATGAAAGAAAATCATGATAAAAATCATGACTAACTCCTCATTATCGAGAAGGGAATTCATGATTTTTGGATCATGAATCTCATCAATGAGGATAGAATCGTCATCACATGATGGAAGAGATAAGTTAGAATACATAGGTGGGACAAGTGGTGTGCTCTGAGAGCTAGCAATTTCCACCACTTCCGTGATGGTCTCTGTATCGGCCTCGGACATTTCATCGAAAAGAGGATTTACTTTCCCAAAAGTGTAGTCATTATTAAATTCAAAAAGAGAATTTGAGAAAATCCCAGGAAGTAACCTCGAAATGTCAAGAGAATCACAAAAAGGCAAATCACAATCACTATCGGATATATCCTCAGACTCACTTGGGATTGGGATGAAGTTCTCAATATTAGACGATTCCGTTTCGGTATAGTCTTTGAGATGCTTATCCCCATGGTGAGAGAGTCTTTGGAAGCAATAATAGGTAAGATAGGTGTGATAGCAATAGATGAGGAGTTGAGAGATGATATCTTTCAAAAGAATAACACTCTCCTCGTTGTCCTCATAATATTCCCTCATTTGAATAGTATCCTCATCATCATCGTCATCATATCGGATTCTTATATTCATCTGCTTTGGCTTACATACCATTCTTTTCATTTGTAGTTGCTTTCGAATGCGTATTTCTTCAGAACTTTGTGGAAGATTACACTCTTCGTAATCATTGAAATCTTGTGTGAAGGCTTTCGGAAGTCGAGTACTAGGATTAGCCGTTCGTTCTTTAGCTAGTAATTCTCCAATAGTTTTATCATGATGATATTGATGAATGATGGAATCTTGTGGGGTTGGAAATTATCAAAACCGGAGAATTGGAATTGTGAAAATTTTGATTCATCGGTTGACATTCAAAAGTCGCATGAGGGACCCCGCAATTCTCAATGAGATAATTGGGAAAATAACTTTCACCAAAGTTTTGATTGTAACATGGTTCTGGCTCATAGACAAGCGGGACCCGTGGTGGACAATCATAACCGTAATGAGAATCATTCCCACAAAACTCGCATGAGTAGGATTCGTATTAGTGGAGGTAGGTAGGAAAAATCGGGTGTTTCATTATTTGAAATGGGATCGGGATTAACGACAAACTTGTCTCGAAACTCACATTGGTACATCGCCGACAATTTCCACCGTTAAATGGACCTCCACACCAGGAACATGTCGAAAACCATGACATAAAGAATTAAACGGATAAGAGGGATAAGAGATGGAGAATTAAACAGATTAGAGGATAAAGGATGGATATTTTTGGATTTTTGAAAAACATGCTATAAAAACAAAGAATGAAAATATTTTTGGTGTTGTTAACACTTTAGGAAAAGTGTTAATGAACTTTTTGATTTTGTTATAACTTTACAAAAACTTTTACAAAAGATGGTATATGTGCAAGAATGGTTGCGAAAAGGTTTAACACACGCTAAAGCCTCCCCGTGGCGCCAAAATTTGATTGGTGCGAAAATCAATCTAAATCACACAAGCTAGCCACTTGTGAATGGCTAACCGTAATAAACTTAAAACTGCTTTCGAAACCAATACAATGAAGATCGAGAGAATATAGTGAATTCCTGGGTCGTTATGTCCCACGGAGACTCAATGGTGTATCAAAACTAATTCAGATGATAGAATGATCACTAAGGATAGTAATCAGTAAGGATTTTGATGGATAATTACCTAAAGAAAAAGTTTATAAATTACAGCGACTTAAATGCAAATTAAAGAAAATTAAAAAGATAAAATATATTAAATAAATGCTATCACTATTTGCAAAATGATGTTTTTGATTTCTTTTATAAAACTGAATTAAAAACTACGCGACGTACAAAAGAAAATGTGAAATTGAAACAGTATTAATCCTAAAAATATAAAGATGACATTTTTACAAACCTAATGATAAGATAAAATTTATAGAAAAATAAAATTATTTTTATAACTATTTATCTAATTATTATTAATTAAAAACTAATTTTAACTATTAATAATAGCCTAAAATACAAGAAAATATGAAATAAAGCTAGAAAAATAAAATTTTAACTTGGAAAAATCTAAAATAACAAAAGAGAATTTTCAAAACTATTTTTATATTTTTCTGATTATTTTTGTATTTTTTATGAATTAAAAACTATTTAAAACTACTTAAATTGCTTAAAAATACAAATTTAACTAATAAAAATCTGGAAAAATATTTTTTTGACTTTTTATATTTATCTTAACTTAAGAAAAATGAAAAATTATTTTTTTGAACTTTTTCTGAATTAATTGCAATAAAAGCTAATTAAAATGACTTAAAAACTGTTTTAATTAAGGAAAAATAGTAAACTGACCTAGAAAAATGTGAAAAATTCAGGAAAAGTCTAAAATAATATTCTGAATCTAGGAAAAATAGAAAAACAGTGGGTTGTGTGAAGGAATATGAAACTGCCAAGCCAAGTGCTTATAAATAAGCACTTATTTTAAGCAAATGGTACCAAATAAGCACCACACTATCACAGAAGCTCTAATATGCTAAAAGTACTCAAAAGTGACTAAAAACAACAAACCTTAACCTCTAAATTACAATATGCTTAAGATTTGATGATTTGATTGCAAGTGCCAAAACAGATTTGATAGCCTACTTTAAGCTTAATCAATCACTTATCCAATAAGCAAATCAGGTAACATGAAATGTAGACCTCAAGGAGACCTAGCAAAGAACTTATAAACCAGAGATGAGACCTTGATAAGCTCAACTGAGCTTGTGGCAAGCCTTGCAAGTCCCTGCGGCAGATTCGGTATTAATGAGTCGGTTACCAAGGGCAAATAGCCCATCTTGATAAGCAGTTTTCAAGCTTGTAGAAAATTATAAAAATTATGCAAAAATCATAATAAGTAATTAGACCATCTGAACTAGAAAAACCCCAAGTTTCCCTTAATTTGACCCAAAACTGAACCCATGAAAAATCATCTAAGGTAGGCTCAAAACTGGATTTTGCAAGTTTTTGACTTTTTGACAGATATGGAATTTTGACTTTCATGAGATTTGAGCTTAATTTATGGACTCATTATGATGTATTAAGATAAAATAAAGCTATATTAAGATACCTCTATGAATTCTAAACATGAATCAAACTTTGGCTCTTTGAAAATTCCAACAGATAAGCTTATAAGACAGATTAACTATGATTTTGACTTTTAAGGTTCTAAGGCACTTAACGACTCAAATGAGTTTCAAATGGCTAAAGAACTGTAAAGCAAATGACATTAACTACTGCATAGCCTTCTAACTCATTTTTGCCAAGAAATCCAAACACTATTTTAATAACTGATTTGCAATCTAAACTAGACCAACTGCTAAACTAGCATGTATAATTACTCAAACTAAGTTTACCTACCCTTATTACCACTAAATAAACAGGTAAAACTTAATCCTAAAAACATACATATTGTGCGAGTTATTCAAATTTGAAACAGTTAAGTGTAAAAAGATTGAAACTTATCTTGAAGACTAGCTATCGAGAAGCTTAAGCAAAACCAACCACCACTATTCTAAACCAAACCCATTCCAAAACAAGATGCATCAACCCCATGTCCATTTCCAAACCTGTTTGAGCCATTTTCTCTTCACTGTTGACTTTTGTTGACCATAAGTGAAAATGCTTGAAAGCTGTTTTCCAAGCTTACCAAAAGCTTTAATAAGCTTGATTAAACATGTTTGAGTTAAAATAAAACTACTTGGGAGCTTTAATACAGTGGTTTGAAACTAACTTTCTCAACAGTGAATATGAAAATATGAAATTTAAGTTAAACCTTGGATTAAGACTTGAAATGAAGTAAAATGATTAAGTAACTTAGTTTGAATACAATAAAAGCTTAAGATTACATTTTAAACTACTAATTGAGAGAATTTAAGAAAAACGACATACATTGAATATTAAAAACTAACTACTCTCTCTTGCTATCTCTTGCTTCCTCTTTTATAGCAAATGGCTTGCCACTTGTTTCTGAGCATATCCCACCACTTTTCTTGGCCATTGGATCAGTTGAAGCATTATTGGCCGTTTGATGTATTTTTGGCGCCAAAAGTGTTTTTAGCAGTTGGAGAGGTTGAGTGCAAAGAGAAGGGAAGTATTTAATGTTTCTTGTCTGTTTGGTGAGGTGTAGGGGACAAGGATGGATTATGTTGATGTGGAGGAAGGAAGGTTGAGTGTTGAGAGATGGGTGGGAAGGAGATAAGATTTGGAGGGAAAAGGTGGATTGACCGGTTTTAATATTATGAAGGGGGGTCAAAAACAGGGGGTCACAATGGTTTGGCAGGGGTCATATGGTTTTGATAGGGTCCAAGGGTTGAAAGGGTTTTTAAAACACAAGGACTTATGTTGTAAATTCTCAAAACACAAGGACCTAGGCTGCCATTTTGCAAAGTTGCTCCAAGGGACTAAAAGTGACAAGCTCCAATAGTACAAGGACTAAACTTGACATTTTCCAATTTCCAAGGACCATTTTTGCCAATTTTGAAACTTGAAGGACCAACTTGTAATTTCTCAAAACTTTTGATATTTTTCACCAAAGGACTAATTTTGACAAGTTATGATTTAAAAGGACCTTTGGTGATTTTTCTTTTGAAATAAATGCTCGGGGACTATTTCGACAACTTTTGAAACTTGGGGGACTAAACCGCCAAATATGCAAACTTAGCTCATTTTTCATCTGATTTTAAACATTTTGCAACTGAAACATATAAAATGCAATTTTGAGATATTTTCAGTATTTTGATGCATTTTGAGTGTTTTCAGATGATTTTGCAGTTTAGATTGTACAAAAATGATGAGTATTTAGACACTCATCAATCCCCACACTAAGATATTGCTAGTCCCTAGCAATGATTTGAGAAAATTTAATGGATTTCATCTCTTTACCAAAAGCCATCACTTCGGAGTAGCCAATTGTTTTGATTCAAGTAAGAACCTTGGTACAACGATAACCAAATGGTTTTGAGCAAATCATAAGTCAAAACGGATTTGATTTGTCTTTACGAAGCCGCTTTTGCTCTGGACTAGCCAACTCTTAGATAAATTATCGAATTATCTTTGGTGAGGTGATTACCAATTATGGTTTTTCCACTGCCTTTACCACAAGCCATAAACTTGGGGGCTAGCCAACTCTTCACTTTTTAGGATATGGTGAGTTGAATACCATACAATTTTGGGCAAATTGCAAGCCGTCAACGTATTTGAGATATCTTTACCAAGAGCACGTTTGCTCTGGATTAGCCAATCCTTTTGTTTATTAGACATGGCGAACTGATAACCATAAGTTGAGTAAGTGCGAACACTTACTCCAAAAAATTTGGCCAAAATGGGGAATTGGGTGGTATAATTACATGATAAAATTCGTGAGAATTCCCCCCTACACTTAGAAATGAATATTTCCCTCAATATTCAAAGTACCAAGCGGTTATCGAAACATAGAACGTAAAGGGAAATACTACGGCCATTATTTTGAAATATTTTTTGATTTTTTTTATTTTTTATTTTTTTTTTTTTTATATAGCGGGGCAACTCCCCACACTAGGGTGGTAGACAGAGAAAGAAGACGAAATATGGGTGAAAACCCATATGGTGTATATCTTGTTTTTGATTACCGAGTCGCTAGCTTGACTCGACCCCACATTCAATGGTTCTTGGGGAAATAAGTGGAAGAGACAATCTCCATCGGACTTTCATTCAAGATGTTTGTATAAACATTGAATGTGTTGAAAGTTCCACTCCGATGAGATATAGATAGAACCGGCTCAAAAATGATAAATGAAAATGCCGGGATCAAAAATAGTGTCCTCATTCCAGAAGGAGAAAAGGGAGCGAAGTCACACCATATGTGAAGAAAAGAAAGAAAATCATGATAAAAATCATGACTAACTCCTCATTATCAGAAGGGGAATTCATGATTTTTGGATCATGAATCTCATCAGTGAGGATAGAATCGTCATCACATGATGGAAGAGATAAGTTAGAATACAGAGGTGGGACAAGTGGTGTGCTCTGAGAGCTAGAAATTTCCACCACTTCCGTGATGGTCTCTATATTGAACTCAGACATTTCATCGAAAAGAGGATTTACTTTCCCAAAAGTGTAGTCATTATTAAATTCAAAAAGAGAATTTGAGAAAATCCCTAAGTAACCTCGAAATGTCAAGAGAATCACAAAAGGAAAATCACAATCACTATCGGATATATCCTCGGACTCACTTGGGATTGGGACGAAGTTCTCAACACTAGACGATTTCGTTTCCGGTATAGTCTTTGAGATGCTTATCCCCATGGTGAGAGAGTCTTTGGAAGCAATAATAGGTAAGATAGGTGTGATAGCAATAGATGAGGAGTTGAGAGATGATATCTTTCAAAAGAATAACACTCTCCTCGTCGTCCTCATAATATTCCCTCATTTGAATAGTATCCTCATCATCATCGTCATCATATCGGATTCTTATATTCATCTGTTGAAGCTTACATACCATTCTTTTCATTTGTAGTTGCTTTTCGAATGCGTATTTCTTCAGAACTTTGTGGAAGATTACACTCCTCGTAATCATTGAAATGTGAAGGCTCTAAGTCCGAGTACTAGGATTAGCCGTTCGTTCTTCAACTAGTAATTCTCCAATAGTTTTATCATGATGATATTGATGAATGATGGAATACTGTGGGGGTTGGAAATTGTAAAAACCGGAGAATTGGAATTGTGAAAATTTTGATTCATCGGTTGACATTCAAAAGTCATGAGGACCCCGCTTAATTCTCACAAAGAGATAATTGGGAAAATAACTTTCACCAAAGTTCTGATTGTAACATGGTTCCGGCTCATAGACAAGCGGGACCCGTGGTGGACAATCAAAACCGTAATGAGAATCATTTCCACAAAACTCGCATGAGTAGGATTCGTATTGGGGCTGTGGAGGTAGGTAGGAAAAATCGGGTGTTTCATTATTTGAAATGGGATCGGGATTAACGACAAACTTGTCTCGAAACTCACATTGGTACATCGCCGACAATTTCCACCGTTAAATGGACCTCCACACCAGGAACATGTCGAAAACCATGACATAAAGAATTAAACGGATAAGAGGGATAAGAGATGGAGAATTAAACAGATTAGAGGATAAAGGATGGATATTTTTGGATTTTTGAAAAACATGCTATAAAAACAAAGAATGAAAATATTTTTGGTGTTGTTAACACTTTAGGAAAAGTGTTAATGAACTTTTTGGATTTTCTGATAACTTTACAAAAACTTTTTACAAAAGATGGTATATGTGCAAGAATGGGTCTGAAAAGGTTTAACACACGCTAAAGCCTCCCGGCGCAAAATTTGATTGGTTGAAAGCAGTCAAGCTAAATCACACAAGCTAGCCACTTGTGAATGGCTAACCGTAATAAACTTAAAAGCTGCTTCGAAACCAATACAATGAAGATCGAGAATATAGTGAATTCCTGGGTCGTTATGTCCCACGGAGACTCAATGGTGTATCAAAACTAATTCAGATGATAGAATGATCACTAAGGATAGTGATCAGTAAGGATTTTGATGGATAATTACCTAAAGAAAAAGTTTATAAATTACAGCGACTTAAATGCAAATTAAAGAAAATTAAAAAGATAAAATATATTAAATAAATGCTATCACTATTTTCAAAATGATGTTTTTGATTTCTTTTATAAAACTGAATTAAAAACTACGCGACGTACAAAAGAAAATGTGAAATTGAAAGAGTATTAATCCTAAAAATATAAAGATGACATTTTTACAAACCTAATGATAAGAGAAAATTTATAGAAAAATAAAATTATTTTTATAACTATTTATCTAATTATTATTAATTAAAAACTAATTTTAACTATTAATAATAGCCTAAAATACAAGAAAATATGAAATAAAGCTAGAAAAATAAAATTTTAACTTGGAAAAATCTAAAATAACAAAAGAGAATTTTCAAAACTATTTTTATATTTTTCTGATTATTTTTTGTATTTTTTATGAATTAAAAACTATTTAAAACTACTTAAATTGCTTAAAAATACAAATTTAACTAATAAAAATCTGGAAAAATATTTTTTTGACTTTTTATATTTATCTTAACTTAAGAAAAATGAAAAATTATTTTTTTGAACTTTTTCTGAATTAATTGCAATAAAAGCTAATTAAAATGACTTAAAAACTGTTTTAATTAAGGAAAAATAGTAAAATGACCTAGAAAAATGTGAAAAATTCAGGAAATGTCTAATTTAATATTCTGAATCTAGGAAAAATAGAAAAACAGTGGGTTGTGTGAAGGAATATGAAACTGCCAAGCCAAGTGCTTATAAATAAGCACTTATTTTAAGCAAATGGTACCAAATAAGCACCACACTATCACAGAAGCTCTAATATGCTAAAAGTACTCAAAAGTGACTAAAAACAACAAACCTTAACCTCTAAATTACAATATGCTTAAGATTTGATGATTTGATTGCAAGTGCCAAAACAGATTTGATAGCCTACTTTAAGCTTAATCAATCACTTATCCAATAAGCAAATCAGGTAACATGAAATGTAGACCTCAAGGAGACCTAGCAAACAACTTATAAACCAGAGATGAGACCTTGATAAGCTCAATCGAAGCTTGTGGCAAAGTTTGCAAGTCCTCTGCGCACTCGATTAATCGAAGTGGCAGCACAGGCAAATAGGCCCATCTTGATAAGCAGTTTTCAAGCTTGTAGAAAATTATAAAAATTATGCAAAAATCATAATAAGTAATTAGACCATCTGAACTAGAAAAACCCCAAGTTTCCCTTAATTTGACCCAAAACTGAACCCATGAAAATCATCTAAGGTAGGCTCAAAACTGGATTTTGCAAGTTTTTGACTTTTTGACAGATATGGAATTTTGACTTTCATGAGATTTGAGCTTAATTTATGGACTCATTATGATGTATTAAGATAAAATAAAGCTATATTAAGATACCTCTATGAATTCTAAACATGAATCAAACTTTGGCTCTTTGAAAATTCCAACAGATAAGCTTATAAGACAGATTAACTATGATTTTGACTTTTAAGGTTCTAAGGCACACTTAACTGACTCAAATGAGTTTCAAATGGCTAAAGAACTGTAAAGCAAATGACATTAACTACTGCATAGCCTTCTAACTCATTTTTGCCAAGAAATCCAAACACTATTTTAATAACTGATTTGCAATCTAAACTAGACCAACTGCTAAACTAGCATGTATAATTACTCAAACTAAGTTTACCTACCCTTATTACCACTAAATAAACAGGTAAAACTTAATCCTAAAAACAGATACATATTGTGCGAGTTATTCAAATTTGAAACAGTTAAGTGTAAAAAGATTGAAACTTATCTTGAAGACTAGCTACCTGGAAGCTTAAGCAAAACCAACCACCACTATTCTAAACCAAACCCATTCCAAAACGACCTTGATCAACCCCATGTCCATTTCCAAACCTGCTTGAGCCATTTTCTCTTCCTTTGTTGACTTTTGTTGACCATAAGTGAAAATGCTTGAAACTGTTTCCCAAGCTTATCAAAAGCTTTAATAAGCTTGATTAAACATGTTTGAGTTAAAATAAAACTACTTGGGAGCTTTAATACAGTGGTTTGAAACTAACTTTCTCAACAATGAATATGAAAATATGAAATTTAAGTTAAACCTTGGATTAAGACTTGAAATGAAGTAAAATGATTAAGTAACTTAGTTTGAATACAATAAAAGCTTAAGATTACATTTTAAACTACTAATTGAGAGAATTTAAGAAAAACGACATACATTGAATATTAAAAACTAACTACTCTTTTCTTCTTGCTTCTCTTCCTTCCTCTTTTATAGCAAATGGCTTGCCACTTGTTTCTGAGCATATCCCACCACTTTTCTTGGCCATTGGATCAGTTGAAGCATTATTGGCCGTTTGATGTATTTTTTGCGCCAAAAGTGTTTTTAGCAGTTGGAGAGGTTTAGTGCAAAGAGAAGGGAAGTATTTAATGTTTCTTGTCTGTTTGGTGAGGTGTAGGGACAAGGATGGATTATGTTGATGTGGAGGATGGAAGGTTGAGTGTTGCAGAGATGGGTGGGTGAAGGAGATAAGATTTGGAGGGAAAAGGTGGATTGACCGATTTTAATATTATGAAGGGGGTCAAAAAAGGGGGTCACAATGGTTTGGCAGGGGTCATATGGTTTTGATAGGGTCCAAGGGTTGAAAGGGTTTTTAAAACACAAGGACTTATGTTGTAAATTCTCAAAACACAAGGACCTAGGCTGCCATTTTGCAAAGTTGCTCCAAGGGACTAAAAGTGACAAGCTCCAATAGTACAAGGACTAAACTTGACATTTTCCAATTTCCAAGGACCATTTTTGCCAATTTTGAAACTTGAAGGACCAACTTGTAATTTCTCAAAACTTTTGATATTTTTCACCAAAGGACTAATTTTGACAAGTTATGATTTAAAAAGGACTTTTGGTGATTTTTCTTTTGAAATAAATGCTCAGGGACTATTTCTGACAACTTTTGAAACTTGGGGGACTGAAACTGCCAAATATGCAAACTTAGCTCATTTTTCATCGATTTTAAACATTTTGCATCTGAAACATATAAAATGCAATTTTGAGATATTTTCAGTATTTTGATGCATTTTTGAGTGTTTTCAGATGATTTTGCAGTTTAGATTGTACAAAAATGATGAGTATTTAGACACTCATCATCATCCCAACGGGTTGGGTCGAAAAAACGGGTCAAATTAAACCGTGTCAACTCGCCAGGTTGAAAATAGAGGTCAAATTAAACCATGTCGACATTTTACTTTTTAGACTTTTCAATTTTCACTTTGACAATTTTTGTTTTATAAATATATAGATAGATAACAGAATTATACATTCATGTTCTTAATACTTATATTAAACACTCTTATTAATATCATAACTAATAATAAATTTATAATTATTAATACTAACATTTATGTCATGAAACTCAACTTTTATATACTATAGAAGATTATACATAGATTAGAGATATCATAACTAATTATAATTTTATAGCTATTAATATTAACAATTATGACATGAAACTCATTTTTTTTATACAATATAAGTATAGATATCATAACTAATCATAATTTTATAACTATTAATACTAGCAATTATGACATGAAACTTATTTTTTATATAATATAGATAGATAACATTTATTCATAAATAATCATAATTTTGTAACTATTAATACTAACAATTATTACATGAAACTCATTAACCTATTATACTTTAGTGCGGACGACGCCGTTTTGGCTACTAAATAGATGAAACGACGTCGTTTTTGTCATTATGGTGTTGTTTCGGTGTTTTGGCATGTTGTTTTGTTTATGGGCTAATGTAATTCGGCCGTTGTAACAACTCAAAAAATTTCAAGTTAACTATTTATTTAAAACATAAACATTTTATCTCAAAATCGCGTACAATTTTAAACTTTAAATATAACCATTAGGTTATCTCACGCGTAATATAAACCGAATCTGAATATTTTTATCACATTAGATTATTTTTAGTTCACTTATAATCGATATATGAAATTTTAAAATTTATTTTCAAATATTACCAAATAGACAATGTGTTCTACGAGTATAAACTCACCCAAATAGCCTATCCTTGTGTGTCTATCGATTAGTCACCTCGACAATGTGTTCTACTTGTTATATCATGATCCGGTTTCTTCACCTTAAATCTTAAACTTTGGATGAACGGTAGGCGGTAACAACTTGGTTATAGGTTAAGACTATTTGCTTTGTTACTTTATTTTACACCAATTATTTCTCATGTCTTATCCTACCCTTTTAGTCATGAAGCGTGTCTAGGTGATGAAGCGAGCAATCTTTGGTGTCTTGGCCATGGATTTGGTCATGTATCATTGATTTTGTCCACTTTGCCGTGACACGTTAGTAATGACATTTCACCCTTAACCCATGTTGTGTCTACCCATATTGCCTTCAAGAATTGTTTAGTCCTTAACTCTAGTGGTGGAGATTTGTGTAACTGTCAAGCTTATGATAGAATGCATGCTATGACTATGCTTTGAGTGATCACCCTGAAATTGACATTTAGACTATTTGAGAGAATTTAAGTGTTTTGTTCCCATTTCGTGAGGTATTTGGCTTTGATTTATTCTAGCATAAGGGATTTTTAAACTCATATCTTCCAGGTAATGGGGGATATCTTTTTAGAAATTTTTCTAAATAAGGTCTACTTAAGGTCAAGTAGAGTTCAAGTGGGGGGATATTTGATAACATCAAATAGTCTTGACTTTTAAGTGTTAATTTCCCCCTGATAATGCTCGTATTTTATATTATTTATATGGATTTACGCTTGTATTCCTTTATATTTCACTTTCAGGTAAATTATGAGCATTGGAGCTTATGAGACACAGATTTGGAGATTTTTCTAACGATTTATGATAGTATGCCAATTATGAAGAAGCTACGGCGTAACTCAGTCTCTCACATTACGCCGTAGCCAGTGTTTTGACTTAGAAGACCAACTTAACTACAATTACGGCATAACTCTCAACTAAGGTTACGCCGTAATCATCTAAGTCAAAGAATATTTTGCGCCTCCATCAACTACGCCATAACTCCTTACAAGCATTACGTCGTAGTCTACTAAAAAGAGATCTGTATTGAAGATACGGCGTAACCTTTCTCAAGTGTTACGCCGTAACCTACTTAACGAGAGTATTATTTGGAGAATTATTGAAGTTACGGCGTAACTCTCAACTAAATTTACGCCGTAACTAGGATCGTGCCTATAAATACAAGCCCTAATTTATTCATTTTACATCATTCACTAGTAAAAGGCGACGCCGTTGCGATTGTAAATCTATATACAGAATTTGATTTTTCTGTATTTAAAGAGGTAGAATTTTGGAGAGCAAACCCTAACTCAGTTGTAGTCCGACTTGGACAGTATGCTAGGGTCCCATACCCTATTTTACACATCAAGATAAGTTTGTTAATCCAATTTATCATTATGTCTACCCCATGTTCAACTGATTGTGTGTATGCTTGCTTGTCTAACATGTCTAGCTAAATTACTTGTGTGTTTGCTTAGATCTATGAAACATAGTTATTGATTGTTGTTAGGTTGTTTCTTTTCTTAATTGATATAGGCTTAATAGTGCAATTAGGCTTTCGTTGTATTTATTGCGTGAGTATGCTTGAGGACAATAGGGTGAACGGATGAAATAGCTTAGGCTTACCGATTCCGTGAATCATATACGAGAGATAACCTCATAGAACTAGGGGATACGCACATCCTACGACTAATAGGAATACAATGCGTTAAGATAAAGGACGTGACAATTCAACCGACCAATAAGAGATAACTAGGGAGTAAAATAGTATCTATGTGAACACATCTTTAATCATCATACGAGTACACCTCAATTAAAAATAGCTATCTGTAGTAATTAGTAGAAGTAGATAATTAGTAGAAGTAGAGTAATTAGTTAAACATATCTATCCGTAGTAATTAGTTAAATTAGATAATTAGTAGAAGTACCACCCCCCAACCAATTGCCCCGAGATTTTACCCTTGCTTTCTAAAACACTTTAAAAAAGATTAAAAAAAATCATCCTTAACCCCACCTTCTCGTCATAAATTTCTTTCTAGCATTCCTATTCCCCTAGAGAACGATATCAATCCCCGAGGCTTACCTCATACTACACTACAACGATTAGGTTCACTACCTAGAGGGTTGAAAAGCTTGCTCGTAGAAAAGGAGGTTTTCTCGACCCCGAACCTACGCATCAAGTTTTTGACGCCGCTGTCGGGGAATAGAATAGCTAGTTAAACTTCTATCTCGTTTAGGTTCCCTTGCTTGATTCCTATCAAGTAAGATTTTTTTCTCATTTTCATTAGCTTCCTTGTAGTCTATCCCCCCTTCTTTGTGTTTTTGTTTGTAAATCTCATTACTCAACATGATTCGCATCTTTCGCCGAAGAAATTTTGCACTACCCGCTCCAAACCCCGCAATGGAAAACGCAATTCCACAAAACCCTTCACCCGTTCACCACTTTGGAAATCACTTAGGGTGTAATTAAAAAAATTGGCAACATAATAGTCTTTTCTACGATTCGGATTCCGATGAGGAATTTGATGACTGGGAGGCAATTGACAAAATGGAAGTCATCGATGGAGTTAAGGTTGAGATGGAAGAAGATCCCTTTCAAGTTTTGACCCTAGGTGTAGGATTGAAAAAGATAGTCCTTTTAACATGCAATTCCATTGCAAGATAGGATTAAAAGGTTTCGATGCTTACTTGAATTCGTTTTTACCTTTAAACTTAATCTCAAGGAATTTATACAATAAAATTAAGGTAAACGAGTTAGCTTATCAAGGGAACAATGTTGTTGACGTGGTCACTCACTTGCACGTATTTGTTGGAAGTTTTGCTTATTTGGTAGAATTCATGGTTTTAGAAGACTTAGGAGAACTCATTGATGAAAGCCTCACTCAATTGATATTTGGAAAACCCTTTAAGAGAATGACTAAGTTGAATGAACAGATGGTCGATGGTTTAATTACATTCTCTAGTGATGATGAGGATTTTGTCTATCAAATGCCCAAGGTTTAAACACAAAGATATCGAGGCATGTAATCGAATGGCTCCTATTCCGTTACTTAGTGAAAGAGACAAACAAATGGGACTTAGACATACTTATAAAAAGAATAAGAGGTATTATAAAAGATGTCTAGAGTTAGGAGATGATTACAAGAAATATGAGAAAACATTAGAGTGGCTTAGATATGGGCACGCAAGTGTGCATGAGATGACGTAGGAGCACGACTTCGAGTCTAGCTGCAAGACTCATAAATAAAGAAAAGCGCTTGTTTTGTATTTCAATTTTTGTGTGTTTTATATCTCTTTCATTGTTGTTTATTCTCATGCTAGACTTTGTGAAAATGCTTTATTTTATTTTTAACCTCGTCTTAATTACATATAAAGGTATTTTACAAAAAGATAAGTGTAGGGAAGATCACATAAGTTTTTAAGAACATAAACATGAGAATTACAACTAGTGAAATTGATATATATGTGTGTTTGTTAGAGTCAAATGCTTGTATCGAGTCATAAATGATGTTTTGCAGGAGTTTTTCCAGGTTTTAGTGATGTAATTTTTCCAGAAATTTTCCAAAAAAACGCAGCAAACCACTTTCTGTCAGGACAACCTGACGGCGTCAGGATTAAAGCATGACGACATCAGGATTAAAGCCTAACGACGTCAGGCTATGTAGAAACATGATGATCAGTTTTTTTCATTTTATGTGCAACTTGTAAATTTTTGGAAATTCCCAAGTCTTAATTTTCTAGAAAAACTGCAAACATCCATTCCACAAGCATTATATCTTACTTGCTTTCTAGTGTAGTTGTGTGTCATATATAGTTTTACCGCCGATTTTACGCGAAGGTTTCGTTTGTTTTCTTATAAGTGTGCATGTTATTTTTAACAAGAAGAAGAAACACACATTGGATGAAGCTTATTACTTATGCATTTTTCTTGAAAGAGGATTTAACCGCAACTTCACATATATCCTACCAAGCTAATCAGGGGAGTACTAGTTTATTTTCCTTACTTATCTTCCTTTATCATAACTTTGATACTTTCGAGGAACATTGGGGACAATGTTCAGTTTAAGTGTAGGGAGGGAAAATAAAACAGGAAATTAGAAACTATTCAGTCACTTGATCATTTGTCTTGTCCTTAGTAATTTGTGTAATAAACTATGAGAAATATTCGTTGGGGCAATTTTAGCACCAAATTTAAATTTTTTTATGACATTTAAGAGTAAAACTTTAGTCTTAATAAAGCGTCTCATGGATAGGAATTATATGACTAGCACAAAAACAGTTTACCACTCAAATTCCACCCCAAAAATGTGAGGTTCGCCCCTAGATCTTTAGGAATAAAAGCATTCATCTTTAATGCTTAGAGAGTGTACCGGTAGTATAATAGATTCTAGAACTTATTTTGTGATGCATTCCGAGATCACTAGTGAGACTACACTTGTGTAGTTAGGAGTAACTAAATGATAAGAGGCGTTAGGATAACCCTTGTTTGAAACATGTATTATAATTACATGTTGCACATTGGTTGAGTAATTACCCCACACCCTTGCGATGTACTCATATTTAGTACACAATACCCCTAGTTAACCCCTTAGAGCCTATCCTTTTCGCGGTTCTCGTGATGTTTCGGTTTTATGGAATATCAATGAAGAGCATTGTTTAGAATCCACCCCCAAATGTACACCCAAATTGCCTTAGCCTACCTTGTATGCACTCATCTTTAGTGCGTTATTGTTATCATTACTAAACCCTTAGTTCAATTATCTAGTTACTTTCATGGTTGCTAAGTCGAGTCATATCTTTTGTACATAGTTTTGGGACGATTGGGACTCATGGGTAAGTTTGTTAATCCAATTTATCATTATATCTACCCCATGTTTAATTGATTTTGTGTATGCTTGCTTGTCTAACATGTCTAGCTATATTACTTGTGTGTTTGCTTAGATCTATGAAACATAGTTATTGATTGTTGTTAGGTTGTTTCTTTTCTTGATTGATATAGGCTTAATAGTGCAATTAGGCTTTCGTTGTATTTATTGCGTGAGTATGCTTGAGGACAATAGGGTGAACGGATGAAATAGCTTAGGCTTGCCGATTCCGTGAATCATATAGGAGAGATAACCTCATAGAACTAGGGGATACACACACCCTACGACTAATAGGAATACAACGCGTTAAGATAAAGGACATGACAATTCAACCGACCAATAAGAGATAACTAGGGAGTAATAATATCTAAGTGAACACATCTTTAACCATTATACGAGCACACCTCAATTAAACATAGTTATCCGTAGTAATTAGTAGAAGTAGATAAATAGTAGAAGTAGAGTAATTAGTTAAACATAGCTATCCGTAGTAATGAGTTAAATTAGATAATTAGTAGAAGTACCACCCCCAACCAATTGCCCCGAGATTTTACACTTGCTTTCTAAAAAACTTTAAAAAAAAAAAAAAAAAAAAAAAAAAATCATCCTCAACCCCACCTTCTCGTCATAAATTTCTTTCTAGCATTCTATTTCCCTAGAGAACAATATCAATCCTTGAGGCTTGCCCCATACTACACTACAACGATTAGCTTCACCGCCTAGAGGGTTGAAAAGCTTACTCGTAGAAAAGGAGGTTTTCTCGACCCCGAACCCACACATCAGTTAAACATCGAATTCATTGTTTCTATTAATATGATCGGCTAAGCACCTTTGGTGCTAGCCTAGTTATGATTCCTTGAATGTTTTATTTATGTTTTCATGCTTCCGTATAATTGTTTCTAGTGTATGCATGCATAGTTCGTTGGTAGTTACCCTAGCTTCGGTAGTTTTGAAATGCGGTCGTATCTAGTTGCTTAGGAGAATTCACCAACTGACCCTAAGTAGTTAGGTAGAGTTGGGAAGGGTAAGCATTGACCAACTAACGACCCTTCCTCGCTTGTGCGAACTTACCAAATGATCACCGATCATTCGGATGCACTTAAGAAGCTAGGGATGAGTGTCTAAGATGCTAGTGCCCGGGCACTCATTATTTCGAATCTTGCATGTAGGGTACTTTATGACTTGGCTTAGGCGACTAAAAACCACTCGACTATCAAGGGGTAAACCTTTGACCTCGAGTAGGAGCCTTTGTTGATAGGTTAGGATGAATTGACCAAATGATGTCCTAACGACTTAAACCCCCACTTGAATCAGTTGGAAGTAATAAAACATGAACATTACACGATAGGATGAGTAATTAGGCTAGCACACTTTCCCTCTATTGATCACAACCTCTATTTACTTTACGCATTTATTTCTTGTTTATTAGTTAATTAATCATTTCAACCTCAAACCAGTTAAAACCAGTGATACATAGACTTAATTAGAATCCGCTCACATAGCTCTTGGGACGACATCGGTTTTACCGATTACTACACTACACACGACTGGATACACTGCCCGTGAGTGCATAAGGTGGACCATAGGTAAACGAGACATTTATAAATAGAGTTAATTGCATTTTTGGTCCCTGTGGTATGGCCAAATTGCAGGTTTGGTCCCTAAAGCTTTGAAAGTGCAATGATAGTCCCCATTTCGAAGTTTGAGTTGCATTTTTAGTCCCTAATCAGTGTGAAAGGACCAAATTACCCTTGTCTTCTTTGAATAAGACAAAGGGTATTTTAGTAATTTCAATTTATCCAGGGACCAAAATTGCAATATAAACTTTAAAATGAGGACTATCATTGCACTTTTAAAGTTTTAGGGACCAAACTTGCAATTTGATCATACTACAAGGACCAAAAATACAATTAACTCTTATAAATATTAAAACCTGGTCAAAAAACCTGCATCAGTACCCCACTCAAGAGTTCAAGCACTATGTCAACAATCTCCTTCAAATTGGCGGAGAAGCCTCACAACATCGCTTACACTTTTTCCGGTACAAAGCTAAATATTGAGTTCTTCCACGAGATAGAACTACACCTTTACACAAAAACTATGTGAAATATGAAATACAAGATATGCTACTTAAATCTTGTGGATGGACTAATCAATCAAAGACCCTTTGCTTGGATGACTTGTAGAGTAGCGTGATCTCTCGTTCGTGAAGGACCTAAAAGAGAATCACAAAAAAAAGAGAAGAACTACAAGAATGATTAAGTGATTAGAGGTTAGTATAGTAAGATAATATATGAGAGAGTTGTAACAAGAAGGGTGAGAAACAATGAAGCAATGGCTCACTATTTATAGGCAAAAATGCCTTCTGTTCCACGGTTTCTGCGGATCCCTTACCAAAGGGATCCGGCCAGTGCAATTCCAAGGATTTGGTTGTCTGGGTCAGCTTAGTTTGGATTTTGGGTTGCAAACCGGTTATAGGTTATGGGTTATGAACCATGGGTCATGGACTTTGGGTCATGGGCACCCAACAAGATACAATGTATCTAGAAAATGGGTCATGGGTCATGGGTCATGGGTCATGGACATTGGGTCATGGGTCATGAATAATACCCAACATGATTTCATGCATGATGTCATGCAATTGGTCATGGGTTATGGATTTAGTTCCATGGGTATGGGTCATGGGTCATGGATATTACCCAACCTATTACATATTTTATTACAACATTTATGCAAATGACCAAATGTATATACTTTGTAAAACAACATGTATTCTTAGAATTTTACTTATGATAACTTTATATTTGTTATCATCAAAACTTAACGAGATCACTAAATATAAACAAACGTTTTTAGGGTTTATTTGTATTAACATAGTGTAATCATCTACGATCTTATCCAAAAATAGATATTTACGGCGTAACTAAGATGGGTAGTTACGCCATAACCGCCTAGGGTTTCATATACGCCGTAGTCTTCATTCATGATTACGTTGTAATCTCGTCGATATCATAAGTCACATTTTGTTCCCTTTTACGCCGTAACCTCATACATTGGTTACGGCGTAACCTTCATAGGCATAAAAATTTATAAGTCTTCAGAATATTACGACGTAAACTTATGTGGTAGTTACGCCGTAATCCATGGTTAACGTTGACTTATTCGTTATATTTGAAATCATAGTTACGGCGTAAGTGGAGAGTGAAACTACGCCGTAACTTCTTCTCAGTCAGCATACTAAAATGTGTATCTTTGTAAGTTTTTTTTTTTAATTCCGCGTCTATTCAATTCCTTTGCTCATTTATAACCTGGAAATGAAGTATACTGTTAGATATTGGATTTCATAAACACACTAAACCAATGATCAAAGAGGCGTATAAGATGATGTCTTAGAGAGAGAAAGAGTTAGAGGTTTGGGAACTTAGTGAGAGAAAGTAAAAGTATTATTATGAGCTCCAACTCTCTACCTTGGGAGGTAGAGAGTATTTATAGTTCTTACATAAATCGCCACCTACGGGCTGTGGATCAGGCATACAGTGGGTAAAGACCCGTCCGTCCTCCACGGTGTTACTTAACTAAATACTACTTAACATTAAATAATCTACGACTACGAGCTTTCTAACGATTACATATACTTGAGGTGACCGACTCTTTAATGACTGGATTTTCTAAATCCTAACAATCTCCCCCTAAGGGAGGTCACTTCAAAAATACATTGAATACAAACAGATATTACAATAAGATTGTTCTTTGGATTCTTGTTAAAGTTCTTTGCTCTGCAACTCGTAGTCATCGATTCTTCATTTTGCATGTTTGGTGAATCCAAGTGGAGGCCTTTAACTGATCCACGTGATAATGAGTTTTGAGCCAGCTTTGAGATCATCAGCTATCATAAATCTCTGACTCATCCTTTGTGGTGTTAGTATTATGTGATGTTGTGACATTTAGACCGACATGCTCACATTCTGGATCATGATTTTTTCTCATCAAAGTAGCGGAAGATTTCGTTGATTCATGATATTGGAAGCAGCGTAGCAGAAGCATGGAGTGAAAATATCAGAGTCATTGATGCATTAATCATGATTTCTTTTGAAATGAATGTGATGTGTGAGCATGCGGCTATGGATTGACCGCTTCATTCTCATCAGCTGCAAACGTCGGGAGTACCTGCATACAACAGTTAGCAATAAAGCGAACGAAAGTGTGTTTGATCACTTTCATTGAATTGAGGTACACGGCCCATGGTTCCCCGTTGATCAGTACAAGTACAACCTGTGATCAGGTAAAATTCCGAAGAATTTCCTTGACAGGGTTTCGCAACTGCTCTAGTTGTTCTCAAACCGGAACGTCTCAAAGAAGACAACACGGAGTGAGTGAACCTGCGAATTGAGATTCACTGATTGATGAAAAGATATTTGAAAAACAATCGAGTACCGCACAATAGAAATTGTTTTTGCAATACAACGAAGGTTTTAATGAAAATCAATTATCAATCATAAACACCTTTTATTTTGAAATATTAGTACACAGTCGATGATGCTAAAGAAAATAGTTTTTAAGCACAACGATTGGTTTTTCAAAGGTATCCGTCAATCCATAACCTGAACCAGGATTGATTCAAAGAATTAAATCTCCCCATTGTTTCTGTTCAGTTGTCACATGGTTGATCTATTGAATAGATCTCACATGCCACCCACCAGGAGCTTGTTTGATGTTGGCTCTAGAAGGCTTTCCATCTTCATTGTGAATATGTAAGCATATCACTCAGATGTTCTGGCAATACCACAAGGATAATGCGTAGGACTCATAAGATAAAATCTCTCTTTCCACATTGTGTGAAACAGAGAGTCTTCAATGACAGTGTCCTAAAGAGAGTTATTTGATGATCTCGTGGCTCTAGACTCAATAGTGCACATTTGGTTCCTATGCCGGAGACTAGGGAGAGGGTCTCCTTCTTCAATATCAACAAACTCTAAGAGAAATTCGATAGATAATGTTGGTTCCCCGTGAGAATGAAACAAGTCCTTTTAAGAGGAACTTGAGTAGCTTGGGAAGTTGTAGTGCGTCACTGGGTCCATGACTTCTTGTCTTCAATACCGATGTTACCTTGGTAACCACCAATAGCATATGAATTGAACCCGGTTTCTGCCCTAAGGTTGAATTAATGGAGGGCTAATTCTTTTCACCCTTTTCTCATTTCATTTCTTTTTCATTCTTCAACCCCTTCAGTGCTTACCAAGACTTCATAACTAGAACCTTGTTGGGTTTATTCCAGTACTAGCTCAGTCTCAGTCCGCACTCTTCCCATATCTCACTTTTCTCCTTTTTTCATCAAACCTAAGGACTTCTACACTATCTAGTGGATTGTCCTTGGGTAGATCCCTCCGGTTCTGGCGGATCATAGGAACAGATACCTAACCTTATCATCCTTATATCACCATACATAAAGTAAATTTGGTCGGTCTATTTGGTATAGTTCATCTGCCATTGGAACCAATCGAAAACCATTTGAAAATCAATCTAGATACTTGTGATATAATATCAAAGCATTTTGTACCTGAATTGTTTTTTGATAGTTTTAGAAAAAGAGCTCCCCCTCAACATGTGCCTCAGGTATTTGAAATCATTTTGGCACACGGAGGCAAGAGGAAGAATTAACTTCTTTGATTACCATTTTCTAAAAAATATCAACATCACTTCCCTGATCAAATCAAGTAGGTAAAGCATATTAAGGAAGGATGAGGTTTTCATAAATTTGCTCCCCCTCAATATGTGCCTCGAGGTTTGAAAGAGTTTTGCACATATTAGAAGGAATCTACACTTAGATACAAATCAATCACGTTTCAACTCTTGAAATCGTTTGACACATGTGGGGAGGAAAGCTTGCTAAACACTTACGAAGCCATTTATCAAATTATCAATTTAAATCCAATTTAAATCACAAATTCTCCCCCAATCACAATTTTCAAATCATTTGAGATTTGTGATATCTGTAGATTTAAATTGATTTTGAAAGCTTTTTAGGAGAATTGTGACTTGATTATGAAAACATTTTAACTGATAAGGATCGGATTTTGAAACTTTACACTCCATTGATTAAACATGCATGAATATCTATTTGAAAACAATTGTATGTCGAACAACCTTTTGATTTAATTGAAATCATCCTCCCCCTCAATCAATGACATAAGTTGTTGATTGAGAGATAGATATTTTGACAAAAGTTAAGTCCAGATGATTTTCAAAAATAGAGTTCGAGCTATTTAACAAAGCAATTAGTTTTCATTAGATGGTAAGTAATTGTTTTAAAGAATCAGAGCATGATATTTGAAAAACAAGATAAAGCATGGCTCTGTTCTTTCTTTGAAAAACGGGTTATTGCCTGAAATGACAATAAACCATAGTTTCACTTTCTCCCAAAACTATTTTTTGATTTTTTTATTTTTTTTATTATTTTTTTTAAACATTCGAACAATATCTAAAGTCCCCTGTCATTCTTTGAATGACAACACAAAGACCGTAGATATTTTCGAATTGAGAAAAACATGACAAAATGACAATATTTTTTGAAAATTTTCAAGATTTTTCAGATTTTTATCGATTTTTGGAAAGTTTTATATTTTTCTATTTGCTTTTTGAAGGTTTTGAAATTTTGTATTTTGCTTTTCGAATAAATATTTACAAGATATGGATGAAGAAAGACCTTTTACTCCTCTTCTTCCTCTTGAAGACGTTTAAGTGTTTCCAGTTGAAGACTCTTTAGACCAAGTCGTGGGAGGATAAACTCAAAACGTTCTCTAGGAAGAGCTTTGGTGAAGATGTCCGCTAACTGGTATTCAGTCCTCACAAAATAAAGTTCCACCACACCGTTTTCTACTTGCTCCCTGATGAAATGATGTCGAATGTCGATGTGTTTTGCTCTTGAGTGTTGAACGTTGTTCCATGAGAGAGTAATAGCACTTTTATTATCACAGTACAGAGGGATTTTGTTGAATTCAAAGCCATAGTCAGATAATTAGGATCTCATCCATAGGATTTGAGAACAACAAGATGACATGGCAATGTATTCAGCCTCTGTAGAGGAAATAGAAGTACTCATTTGCTTCTTTGAAGACCAGCTCACAAGCTTATCACTTAAAAACTGAGCACCTCCCCGACGCTTCGACGTGTATCTTGACATCCCGCATGATCGGCATCTGCATAGGCCGTTAGTGACATACCGGTGTCCTTCGGGTACCAAATTCCCATATTGATGGTTCCTTGGAGATACCGAAAGACCCGTTTAACCGCTTCAAGGTGCTTTTTGGTAGGCTTAGCTCGATATCTAGCACACATGCAAACGAACAAGAAATGTCGGGCTACTGGCGTGAGGTACATCGTGGATCCGATCATACTATGATATTTTGTTTGGTCTACCATGATCCCTGAGTGGTCCTCATCCAGTTTAGTACGCTCAATCATGGGAGTGTCAACAGGGTCACTAGAATCAAATCCAAATTTCTTTAAAATCTCATTTGCATATTTAGATTGATTTATAAAAATGCCTCCGGGACTTTGTGAAATTTGTAGTCCCAAGAAAAATGACATTTGTCCCATCATAGACATTTGAAATTTGGAACCCATTTCATTTGAAAAACGATCGCATTCATTGGTGTTAGTCGAGGCAAAAATAATATCATCAACATATATTTGAACGTGAATTAAATGTTTGCCTGACTTTCGAGTGAACAATGTAGGATCAACTGCTCCTTTGTGAATCCAGAGATAGGAGAAACTTTGATAGCGTATCATACCATGCCCTTGGAGCTTGCTTCAAACCGTAAAGAGCTTTCTTCAAACGATAGATGTGAGTAGGATGCTCTGGATTCACAAAGCCTTCAGGTTGGCTGATGTATACGACTTCTTTCAGATCTCCGTTAAGAAAAGCCATCTTTACATCCATCTGATAGACTACCATGTTCTTACTTGCAACATTAGCCAAAAATATTCTGATTGCCTCGATGCGAGCAACAGGAGCAAATGATTCTTCAAAGTCAATACCCTCCTCTTGACGGTATCCTTTTGCAACTAATCGAGCCTTATTCTTTAAAACATCACCATGCTCATCAAGTTTCACTTTGAAGATCCACTTTATAGTAATGATCATAGCACAACTGGAGCGGTACTAATTCCCATACATCTAGTCGATCAAACTCATGAATTTCTTCTTGCATGGCGTTGAACCAGCTGTTTTCATTCATGGCGCAGTTTAACATCTTTTGGTTCGATCTTAGAGAGTACGGAGTTGAAGAAGCACCATAAGGCATCGGTTGCAAGTTGTTTCCGCGTAGATACTGGACGAGAGGGATTTCCAATGATGTTATCCAATGGATGATCATGTGTCCATTTTCTAAGGTGTTCATGTGGTTGTTGTTGAGGAACCGACGTAGCAGAGTCGATGTCTCCGATGAAGATGGTTCGATGATGATTCAGAACAAATATGTTTTCAAATGGAGCATCTTCGAGTAGCAAAGGGATTAACTTCATCATGGGTGCCAGAAACAATTCCATGATGTACATTCGATGATTAATGATTTGTTGATGAGACAGAGTGATCAGCAGCAGGCGCTTCTTGGCTTAATGATATTGAAACCGAAGGGTTGACTTCATTGACAGGGATAGGAGCAGCCTCTGATGATGGAATTGACATTCATTAGCATTTGGCTCATAGTGTTCATCAAACATTGGATCAAACAATTTCTTTAAATCATCTTCTGATGGAGGTACATGTTGATGCATAATCTGGCGCGGGAAGGATTCAACGACTCTCCTTGGCCGTTAGTCGTCTTCTCGAGCCCTAGTAGACCTGTCAACAAAGAGAACCCGTTAGGAGTGGACCCGAGGCCGTAGCCCCGGGTCCACCTCCATACCAAGTTAGTATGCGATGTAGCATATATCAAAGTTAGGGTTAGAGATAACCTGTCATGTATTTATAGGGGATGGATTAGAGTTTAGGCATAGAGTGGGCAGACGCCGGGCCTGACCCATTCCTCGCCCACCGGACCATACGTCCACAAGCCCCCTAAGTTTAGTATGAGATAGCGCATGGCTATGTTATGCTAAACTTAAGTTCTGTTCATGGCCGGGGTGAAAGTGGATCCCGCATGTTGCATCCCGATAAGGGCGCACCTTTGTACCAAGAGAGCGAAGATGGTGCGACGTAAGACGGTTTCAGAAGTGCGCGCTGTGCGCGACAAAGAGGTGCGACAGTAAGACGCGTGCTTAGCAGAAGGTGCGCGCCGCGACAAAGAGGTGCGACGTAAGACGCGTGCTTCAGAAGTTCTCAGAGCAGGCGCGCGTAGCGCCAAAGAGTGCGACATAGGACGTGCTCAGAAGGCGTTGTGCGCGACAAAGAGTGCGACAGAAGCGTGCTTCAGAAGTGCGCCGCGGCGACAAAGGAGACGTATGCGCATACGGAAACAGTGGTATATATACCTGATGAGTGTCTAAATACTCATCATTTTTGTATAATCTAAACTGCAAAATCATCTGAAAACACTCAGAAACACATCAAAATGATCAAAATATCACAAATCAGTGTTTTATGAGTTTTAAATGCAAAAAGATCAAAATCAGATGAAAAATGTATCAAGTTTGCAAAATTGGCAGCTTTAGTCCCCCAAGTTTTAAAAGTTGTCAAATCTAGTCCCTGAAATATCAAAATGTGGAATTTTATCATTCAAGGTCCCTGAAGTATTCTAAGTTGTTAAAAATGATCCTTGAATGATTCTTTGGTCAATTGGCAAGAAAGGTCCCTAAACTTTGGAAAATTGCAAAATTAGTCCTTGGACCTTTTAAAATGAATTTTATGCAAAAAGGGTCCTTGTTTTATCAATGTTTGTCAAGTATGGTCCTTGAGAGAAGTTTGTAAATGTGGCACTTTCAGTCCTTGAGGTTTGGATAATTACAAAATTGGTCCTTGTTGTTACTTTTAAACCAAACGGATCCTTATCATATATCAACCCAAGCCCAAAATCCAATCCCTTGGCCCAATCCATACCCGGCCCTTTGATATCACACTTTGGTCAACGCAAGTCAAAACCAAGAGAAAAACGCGCCCAAAACCGGCCACTGCTCATCTCCTCTCACATATCACTGCCAAACCGAAACCGTAGATAGTTTTCCATGATTTACTCAACCTCCCTTTACCTTGTTCCCTCCACCTCCTCTAAACAACAAAACCTTTAATTATCTCAACCCACCCTCATTAAAGCTCAAAACTGCTATGAAGAATTTTGGTGCCAAATATCCACTTGGACGGTTTTGATTCAATTCAGTGATTCAAGGGCTCAGATGAAGTGGGATTCAATCAGAAGCACATGGGGAGTCTAAAAAGTCATTATATAGAGAGGGAAATGCAATGTATCTTAGTATCTAGAATAACTTTTTAATTTCTATGTCGTTTTAAGTTAAGTTCAGAATTTCAGTGTAATTTAATCTTTCCAAGTCTTTTGTTTAAGTTATTAAAAGTATTTGAGAACCTTTTTCAGTTCAATTTCAGTTTTAAGTTACTTTTCAAGTTTATGCATATTTTCTTGTTCAAAATCTCAAAATGGTTTGAATGTTGTTGTTAGATGTTTGTATGGACTGAACTAGATCACTTAAGCTCCTAGAAAGCTTAATCAAGCTTTTAGATACATTTAAAATCAGTTTAGAATCAAAAATCAAAATTCACCAAAAATACCAATTAAATAGTGCAAAAATAAAAAATCCATTGGAAATTGTGTACACAAACCGAGCAGGTGAATTATGGATGGCCTTGGTTTAGTAGCTTAGTGGTAAGCTAATAGGGGTGTTCATTGGTCCTGGTTCTCAGTTTTAAGCTTGGAAGCTTTTGTAAGCATTTTTAACTATTTTGGCATTTCACTGTTGTACTTGTTCATTAGCTCTAATTCTGCTTCTTATTATTTACTAGTTATAATTTAGTGTTTTTGATCATTAAAATCAGTAGGGTGTTCTTTTAAATTTGTGTTTTGTGAAAATCTCATTTGGGCAGTTAAAGTAGCATAGTCTTAATTCTTGTGTTTCATGTTGTTAAAACTGTTTGTTTATGTTTATTTAATCCCACTTAATGATAATATAGAGTCTGCAATCAAGTTTATGGTCTAAAATTGTGAGTTGCTTTATAAAACTTCAAAACAGACATCTCAAGGGGTGTTTGGTTTTTTGTGTTTAAAAGGTCTCTAGTCATTGGACTTGTTGGAAATCTGTTTCACTTGGTCATAATATCTCAAAGAAGTCAAGATATTCAGTCCTCATTCAAGTAAAAGTCAAAAATCCATTTGATCTTAACTTGTGAGCTCACTGTTAGATTTTACAAAGACATGATCATTATTTTGTGTTTATAAGTTGTTAATCTTGCTCAAATCAGTCTTATTTCACTTTATAACATCATATTCAGATACTTAGAATCAGATCAAAATCCATCTTAGTCAACATTTTGGTTTTTATCAAAAAGTCAAATTGTCACTTGGGTCGTTTTTGAATAAAAAGATAATTTCACTGTGGGTTTGATATTAAGTTTTAGCTTAAAAGCTCTTAGGGTGTTGAAGTTTGGTTGCTAAACAAAAATACAAAAATGCTAGTTCTCTGCTTTCAGCCTTTTAAGTGCTTATTTTACAGCTTCTTTTGGGTACCTGTTTGAAAAACTGCCCGTGCACAGCTTGATAGGTCCATATTGATAAGCTTGCACAGAGCTTGTTTGTTGGTCATATTTTGTGTTCTTTGGTTCTTTGGAAAGCCAACCTGGCCATCTTGAAGTATCAAGTTTGGTTTTTCATTTTGGAGCCTGCTTGTTGGGCTGCAACAAGCCTCAAGCTTGTCCCATTTCTGTGTTCTACATAAGTGCTTATTTGTTTTTTTTGTAGCTTATCAGTATGAGTGTTTGTGTTTTCTAGCTTCATTTGAGTTGTTTTATCTGATTTGCATCTGTATCTATCCTTGGTTTCATCTGTCAAGCTTGTTTGAGCTTATTTCTACCAAATAAGCTCATTTAAGCCATCATAATAATAAGCCATCAAAACAGCTTATTTGTGGTTTATAAAATTTTTGTCTTTATTAAAGTTTCATAATATCAGTATTAAAGTAGTTTTCAAAAAGAAAATCCAGAAAAAGGTCAATTAAAAATCAGTGATAGTGTTTATTTAATATTTCTTAGCTTTTTGATTTTTCTTTTCATCTTATTAATAAGCAAATCTTGTTTTTCTATTTTTCTTTGTTTTCTGTCATCATATAGTATTTTTAGTAAAAGTTTCATATTTTCTCTATCTTTTAGTATTTATTATAATTTTTATTAGTTAAAAATAGTAATTAATTAGTAATAATTAAATAAAAAGTGTGAAAAATATATTTTCAATTTTAAAATTAGTTTTATAGTATTTTAGACTTTTCTGAATCATAAGTATATTTTTCTAGATTTATTTTGTATTTTCTTCTATTTTAGAGTATTTATTAAATAGTTAAAATAGTTTTTAATTAATAATAATTAATTAAATAGTGTTAAAAATAATTTTCTTTTTCTAATAATTTTCTTTTATTTTTAGGATTCCAAAAATGTCATTTTTATATTTTTAGGTCTTTTATTTCTCAGATTCATTTTTTATTTTGTACGTATACGTAGTTTTTAAAACTTACATTTACGTTCCTTTCATCTGATTGTTGTGCTTTCCTATTATGTATCCTATTCCTTCCCAATCAATCAGTAGTGTAATATTTCTAATCATAACCTTTACAGATCACTATCCTTAGTGATCATTCTATCCTCTGAGTTTGTTTTGACACACCATTGAGTCTCCGTGGGACTAAACGACCCGGGAATTCACTATATTCTCTGATCTTAAATTGTATTTGTGTTTTAAGCGGTTTTAAGTCGGTTACGGTCCGCCATTCACAAGTGGCGCCTTTGAGTGATTTAGCTTGACTGTTTTCAAAGACAGATCAAATTTTGGCCGCCGGGAGGCTTTAGCGTGTGTTTAGCCTTTTTCAGATCCATTCTTGCACATAACCCATCATTTGTAAAAAGTTTTTTTGTAAAGTTATAAGAAAATCCAAAAAGTTCATTAACACTTTTCCTAAAGTGTTAAAACACCAAAAATATTATAAAACAACAAAACAATCGTAGCGTTTTCTATCTTGTATTGTCTTTAAGGTGATTCTAAAACAAGACGATTTGGTCAAACGAGACGATACCAAAAATATTGTCCAAAAGTTTTAAACCCCTTTGCACAAATCATTACCTACGTCTTTTCAGTGGTACTTAATTAATATATAAAAATCAACCACGAAATCAAGGCAAGCAGCACTACCTAACTGGGTGCGACCATAATAAGTTCCCGAACATCCGATTTAAAACTTGCCTTTGTGTCACTTGTGATTTGGTGTACCTTTTTCAAAGAAGCCATTTCATTTGTGATTATTGGTTAAGTTCACTTGTCATTTTGCCTCATTTGTTTTGAAAATTGATTTTTATACTTAGTGCATGCGCACTCGTTCTTCCAGCTCTACAAGTCCACTTTCAGAGCTTGGCAAGATTCCTCGTAGACGTAGAGGACGTTCTGCTCCTTCAACCGTGACTGAGGAACGTCTACCACCACCACCTCCTATCGAAATGGCGACTAACGTACTATGGCGGAAATGCTCCGTGCACCCACCGAGGGTTATGGAGATGCCATCGTTTTACCACCAATCAATTTCGTCACTTTGAATTGAAGACACATTTGATCCAACTTGTGTCTACAAATCAATTTCGCGGGTCTGATCGTGAAGACCCGTATGCACACATCCGTTGGTTTAACAAGTTGACTTCAACAATCAATTTCAAGGATGTACCACAAAAAGTAATCAAGTTGATGTTTTTCCCATTCTCACTTGAGGGGACAGCCCGGATTTGGCTGGAAAAGAACCCCTTGATCCATCGAAACTTGGGAGGATCTTGTTCAAAAGTTTGTTAATTACTTTTCCTCCATCAAAGACGACTAATCTTAAAAATGAAATTTCTGGATTTCATCAAAATTTCGATGAAAACTTTGGAGAGGCATGGGAGAGATTCAAAGATCTCCTCAGGAAATGCCCCATCATGAATTCACGGAGCTTCAACAAGTCAATATCTTTTATAATGGGTTGAACTGTAGCGATCAAGATTCTTTGAACGCATCCGCGGGTGGCAATATCTTGAATCGTAGACCTAAAGATGTGCTTGAAATTTGCGAGAGTAAATCAAAAGTTCCTATTTCTCGAAACAAAGTCAATGTTCCAAACACTCCTGCTTCTACATCCAAGAACTCTTCGAAGTTAGCTCCGATAGCTCTAACGGACATGATCCATTGTATGATAAAAGAGGTAAAGGAAATCAAAAGCGAAATTCATAAGCCGGAACCAATCAAAGCCATAAACAAGGTGTGTGAAATTTGTAGTGGTCCACACGCGTATTATGATTGTCAAGCAACCGATGCTTCTTTTTACCAAGCTCCCGTAGCTTCGGTAAACCACAATCAATACCGACCACAAGCTGATCCTCACTACCGTGCACCTAGCGGTATGACACCACCCGGTTTTCCTCCTGTGCAAAACCATGGCAATCAAAACCATGGCAATCAAAATCGCTTGTTCGAATCAAGGACACAACTTCAATAACTCTCAAAATTTAAATCAAAACCGGAACAATTTCAACCAACCATATCAAGCTCCTAATCATCAAAGTTATCAACAACCTCCTCAAGCTCCCATACCAAAGGACTTCATGAAAATGACCGAAGTCAAACATGCTCAATGCAAACTCAGATCAACAACATGAGAGGTGAGCTAAAAAGGGAAATTGATACCACATTATCTCGGCAGACAAATGAGTTAAAGAATATGATGAGCAGTTTCATGAACATGAATATGAACAAAGCTTCATCATCTTCTGGAGGACTCCCAAGCAATACTATTCCCAATCCAAATGCCGAGTTGAAAGCCGCCACCACTCGTAGTGGTAAGACGCACAATGGACCTTCGACTCCTATGCCCCTCCTCCTGTAGCATGGAGTCAAGTTACCAAGGAGACAACGGACAAGGTGCATTATTCAAGCCCACGGTACGACACGCCCCACCTTCTGTAGTCCAAGCCTTAAGTCCGAACCCGAAGTTCCAAAGAAAAATCCCGAGCCGTAAAATACTCCCATCCCGGCTCAAAAGTCTAGTCAGCTTCCCTACCCATCAAGAATGAATGATGAGAAGCTCAAAGACAAAAACAAAGAGCAGATGGAAAAATTTTTCCAAATCTTCAATGAGCTTCACTTTGATATAAGCTTCGTTGATGCTCTCGTTCTAATGCCTAAATTTGCATCCACGCTTAAAGGCTTACTCACCAACAAAGATAAATTATCAGAGATGGCTAAAACTCCTCTCAATGAGCAATGCTCAACGGTCATTCTCAAGAAGCTTCCCAAAAAGCTTGAAGACCCTGGCAGATTCCTAATCCCGTGTGATTTCTTGGGGATGGTTCAATGCTCCGCCTTGGCCGATCTTGGCGCTAGTATTAACCTCATGCCACTCTCAGTATGGAAGAAACTTTCTCTTCCTAAACTTTCATCCACTTGTATGACACTCGAGCTAGCGGACCGTACCATAACTCGTCCACTTGGGATAGCCGAGGATGTTGTGATGAAAGTGGGAAAGTTTCACTTTCCTACTGACTTTGTTGTAGTAGACTTCGATGCAGATCCTAGAGTTCCCCTCATCTTAGGGAGAGCTTTCTTGAGAACGAGTCGTGCTCTGATTGATGTGTTTGCTGAAGAGTTAACCATTCGGGTTGACAACGAAGAGCTCACATTAAATATCAACCAAGACTCCAAACCTTTGTACAAACAGAGTGTCGCCACAATTGATAAAAGATCTGAAAGAATCAATGCAACACTCTCAAATTTCACGGTTAAGAGTGTTCACCAAAAACGTGTTGAGCTTAAAGCTTTGAAAATTACCCCTGGTTCAAACAAATGGTTTGAAAGCTGTATCAGGGAAGTCAAGAGTGTTCTTGATGATGATGATGATCTAGAATCGGAGACTTCATCTAAGTGGTGGAAACTGCTAGCTCTAAGAGCACACCACTTGTCCCACCTCCGGAATCAGTTTGTCGCATCGAGATTGTTAACTCCGTGGATGAAACCAAACTCTCTTCGTTTCATCTCGAATTGATGATGATATTTGTGATCCAATGGGAGACATTCCACCCATTGATGAATTGCTCAAAAATGATCCATCATCTTCTAATCTTATTCCCGACTCTTCCATCCCTCCTCTCACTCCTGATGAGGAAGATGTCAACTTTTGGAATGAAGTCGATGCTTTTCTAAGTGATGAGTCAATTCCTACAGGGGTTGATGATTCTTACTTGGATTCTGAGGGGGACATCCTTTTTCTTGAAAGTTTATTAAACGAAGAATCGTCCCCAATCCTCCCTACCGGAAATTCCTTTGACAATCACCATACAAGCTTCAAGTTTAAGCTTAAAAATGTTCAAAATGGTGATTTGCTTCTTTCTGTTGAGGAATGGACTTGCATTTTCATGTACGTCTTTATTCCATTCTTCACAGATGGTGTGGTTGCTCTTTCCCTTTTCTCCTTCGGGAATGAGGACACCATTTTTGACCCCGGTATCATCCCTTATAGTTTCTACTATTAACAATACCGCGGTTATATCTCGTCGGAGTGGAACTTTCTGATGTTCATGTGTTTATTAACACTGTGAATGAAAGTCCGATCGAGATTGGTTTTCCACGTTACTTTCCCCATGAACCAATGAATGCGGGGATCGAGTCAAGCTAATGACTCGGTAATCAAAAACTTTAGCACACACCATATGGGTTTTCACCCATATTTCTGACTTCTTTCTACTTTCTACCACCCTAGTGTGGGGGGGTTGCCCCACATATTGTTAAAAAAAAAAAAAAAAAAAAAAAAATGGTTTCCAAATAATGGCCGTAGTATTTCCCTTTTACGTTCTTTGTTTCGGCATAACCGCCGGTACTTTGAATATTGAGGGCAATATTCATTTCTAAGTGTGGGGGGGAATTCTCACGAATTTTATCATATTTATCCACCCATTCCCCGTTTTGGCCAAAATTTTTTTGGAGTAAGTGTTTTTCACTTACTCATCTTGGTTATCAGTCCGCCATGTCTAATAGACAAAAGGATTGGCTAATCCAAGAGCAAACGGCTCTTGGTAAAGATTTCTCAAATCCGTTTATATGGCTTGCAATTTGCCCAAAATTGTATGGTTCTCAACTCACCATATCCTAAAAAGTGAAGAGTTGGCTAGCCCGCAAGATTATGGCTTGTGGTAAAGGCAGTGGAAAAACCATAATTGGTATTCAGCTCACCAAAGATAATTCTGATAATTTATCTAAGAGTTGGCTAGTCCAGAAGGGTACGGCTTCTCGTAAAGACACATCAAATCCGTTATATGGTTTATGATTTGCCAATAAATCATTTGGTTATCGTTGTACCAAGGTTCTTACTTGAATCAAAACAATTGGCTACTCCAGAAGTGATGGCTTTTGGTAAAGAGTTTTTCAAATCCATTAAAAATCTAAATCATTGCTAGGGACTAGCAATATCTCAGTATGGGGGATTGATGAGTGTCTAAATACTCATCATTTTTGTATAATCTAAACTGCAAAATCATCTGAAAACACTCATAAACACATCAAAATGATCAAAATATCACAAATCAGTGTTTTATGAGTTTTAAATGCAAAAAGATCAAAATCAGATGAAAAATGTATCAAGTTTGCAAAATTGGCAGTTTTAGTCCCCAAGTTTTAAAAGTTGTCAAATCTAGTCCCTGAAATATCAAAATGTGGAATTTTATCATTCAAGGTCCCTGAAGTATTCTAAGTTGTTAAAAATGATCCTTGAATGATTCTTTGGTCAATTGGCAAGAAAGGTCCCTAAACTTTGGAAAATTGCAAAATTAGTCCTTGGACCTTTTAAAATGAATTTTATGCAAAAAGGGTCCTTGTTTTATCAATGTTTGTCAAGTATGGTCCTTGAGAGAAGTTTGGAAATGTGGCACTTTCAGTCCTTGAGGTTTGGATAATTACAAAATTGGTCCTTGTTGTTACTTTTAAACCAAGCGGATCCTTATCATATATCAACCCAAGCCCAAAATCCAATCCCTTGGCCCAATCCATACCCAGCCCTTTGATATCACACTTTGGTCAACGCAAGTCAAACCAAGAGAAAAACGCGACCAAAACCGGCCACTGTTCATCTCCTCTCACATATCACGCCAAACCGAAACCAGAGATAGTTTTCCATGATTTACTCAACCTCCCTTTACCTTGTTCCCTCCACCTCCTCTAAACAACAAAACCTTTAATTATCTCAACCCACCCTCATTAAAGCTCAAAACTGCTATGAAGAATTTTGGCGCCAAATATCCACTTGGACGGTTTTGATTCAATTCAGTGATTCAAGGGCTCAGATGAAGTGGGATTCAATCAGAAGCACATGGGGAGTCTGAAAAGTCATTATATAGAGAGGGAAATGCAATGTATCTTAGTATCTAGAATAACTTTTTAATTTCTATGTCGTTTTAAGTTAAGTTCAGAATTTCAGTGTAATTTAATCTTTCCAAGTCTATTGTTTAAGTTATTAAAAGTATTTGAGAACCTTTTTCAGTTTCAATTTCAGTTTTAAGTTACTTGTCAAGTTTATGCATATTTTCTTGTTCAAAATCTCAAAATGGTTTGAATGTTGTTGTTAGATGTTTGTATGGACTGAACTAGATCACTTAAGCTCCTAGAAAGCTTAATCAAGCTTTTAGATACATTTAAAATCAGTTTAGAATCAAAAATCAAAATTCACCAAAAATACCAATTAAATAGTGCAAAAATAAAAAATCCATTGGAAATTGTGTACACAATGGAGCAGGGTGAATTATGGATGGCCTTGGTTTAGTAGCTTAGTGGTAAGCTAATAGGGGTGTTCATTGGTCCTGGTTCTCAGTTTTAAGCTTGGAAGCTTTTGTAAGCATTTTTAACTATTTTGGCATTTCACTGTTGTACTTGTTCATTAGCTCTAATTCCTGTTTCTTATTATTTACTAGTTATAATTTAGTGTTTTTGATCATTAAAATCAGTAGGGTGTTCTTTTAAATTTGTGTTTTGTGAAAATCTCATTTGGGCAGTTAAAGTAGCATAGTCTTAATTCTTGTGTTTCATGTTGTTAAAACTGTTTGTTTATGTTTATTTAATCCCACTTAATGATAATATAGAGTCTGCAATCAAGTTTATGGTCTAAAATTGTGAGTTGCTTTATAAAACTTCAAAACAGACATCTCAAGGGGTGTTTGGTTTTTTGTGTTTAAAAGGTCTCTCGTCATTGGACTTGTTGGAAATCTGTTTCACTTGGTCATAATATCTCAAAGAAGTCAAGATATTCAGTCCTCATTCAAGTAAAAGTCAAAAATCCATTTGATCTTAACTTGTGAGCTCACTGTTAGATTTTACAAAGACATGATCATTATTTTGTGTTTATAAGTTGTTAATCTTGCTCAAATCAGTCTTATTTCACTTTATAACATCATATTCAGTACTTAGAATCAGATCAAAATCCATCTTAGTCAACATTTTGGTTTTTATCAAAAAGTCAAATTGTCACTTGGGTCGTTTTTGAATAAAAAAGATAATTTCACTGTGGGTTTGATATTAAGTTTTAGCTTAAAAGCTCTTAGGGTGTTGAAGTTTGGTTGCTAAACAAAAATACAAAAATGCTAGTTCTCTGTTCTCAGCTTTTAAGTGCTTATTTTACAGCTTCTTTTGGGGTACTGTTTGAAAAACGCCTGCACATTGATAGGTCCATATTGATAAGCTTGCACAGAGCTTGTTTGTTGGTCATATTTTGTGTTCTTTGGTTCTTTGGAAAGCCAACCTGGCCATCTTGAAGTATCAAGTTTGGTTTTTCATTTTGGAGCTTGTTTGCTAGGGCTGCAACAAGCCTCAAGCTTGTCCCATTTCTGTGTTCTACATAAGTGCTTATTTGTTTTTTTTGTAGCTTATCAGTATGAGTGTTTGTGTTTTCTAGCTTCATTTGAGTTGTTTTATCTGATTTGCATCTGTATCTATCCTTGGTTTCATCTGTCAAGCTTGTTTGAGCTTATTTCCACCAAATAAGCTCATTTAAGCCACTGTTGGCCAATAAGCCATCAAAACAGCTTATTTGTGGTTTATAAAATTTTTGTCTTTATTAAAGTTTCATAATATCAGTATTAAAGTAGTTTTCAAAAAGAAAATCCAGAAAAAGGTCAATTAAAAATCAGTGATAGTGTTTATTTAATATTTCTTAGCTTTTTTATTTTTCTTTTCATCTTATTAATAAGCAAATCTTGTTTTTCTATTTTTCTTTGTTTTCTGTCATCATATAGTATTTTTAGAAAAAGTTTCATATTTTTCTCTATCTTTTTAGTATTTATTATAATTTTTATTAGTTAAAAATAGTAATTAATTAGTAATAATTAAATAAAAAGTGTGAAAAATATATTTTCAATTTTAAAATTAGTTTTATAGTATTTTAGACTTTTCTGAATCATAAGTATATTTTTCTAGCTTTATTTTGTATTTTCTTCTATTTTAGAGTATTTATTAAATAGTTAAAATAGTTTTTAATTAATAATAATTAATTAAATAGTGTTAAAAATAATTTTATTTTTCTAATAATTTTCTTTTATTTTTAGGATTCCAAAAATGTCATTTTTATATTTTTAGGTCTTTTATTTCTCAGATTCATTTTTTATTTTGTACGTATACGTAGTTTTTAAAACTTACATTTACGTTCCTTTCATCTGATTGTTGTGCTTTCCTATTCTGTATCCTATTCCTTCCCAATCAATCAGTAGTGTAATATTTCTAATCATAACCTTTACAGATCACTATCCTTAGTGATCATTCTATCCTCTGAGTTTGTTTTGACACACCATTGAGTCTCCGTGGGACTAAACGACCCGGGAATTCACTATATTCTCTGATCTTAAATTGTATTTGTGTTTTAAGCGGTTTTAAGCTGGTTACGGTCTGCCATTCACAAGTGGCAGCCTTGAGTGATTTAGCTTGACTGTTTTCAGCACAGATCAATACCCTGGTAGCCCCCCAAGTTTGATGGTGCTACTCGTGTAGGAGCATTAAACTTATTGAATCTGCGAAAA